>OX578280.1:62185251-62427348 GCA_951217055.1 Gerris lacustris | reverse complement strand
CAACTACAATACAAATTGATAATGTAAGTTTTCGTACGGTTGCTATTTGTGTTTATAAGTAGAATCTCGTTATAAAGTTAGTTTCTTTTCGATTCGGTGATTTTGAACACGTGCTTTCAAAGCGATCCTTCTCATTTTAAGATAAAATCTTTACCTGGATACACAGTTTAACTTAGAACAATACTATAGGAGGTTCCATTCGATACTTTCATTACGAAATAACTGTTTACATCCGAAACTATTGGAAAATTACTCTTCCTTTTACATTTTTATAAGATCATTCTTTAGATTTGAGGGAAATTTCTAATAAATAACAGTTTCTATCGTATAATTAAGCGGTTTTTACGCAACATTGTTACCTGTCACTATCATAAAACATTGATCTTCTGCGTTTCAAAATTATTATAGAAGCAGTGATCATAACGCTATTCACGATTCACGTAACACATTGTGCAATTAATTTTATATTTTGCTTTCGAGCTTATCAAAGGTAATGGAGCATTGTGGTAATTGTGCAAAGTACGAAATTATTTTGTCTCCGAATTCAAAAATTCTTTGACTGAAATCCTTATCAAATTCCAAGCAACATTTTTTCTGTCGTTCACATTTTTGCGAACGAACATAATCTAGAAATTTGGAAGGTAGGTCAACCAGCAATGGACTAATTGCCCATTGGTTCTTTCTCGACTCAGAGTGTGATAATAGAAATAGTGTAGTGGACTTAGTTTTAACAAATGGGTGAAATGTTAGTTTGATTATTTAATAATGTAATTAGTAATGACGAAATATAGGATTATTATTGACTACCTTCTTAGAATTTAACAGATCCATGTTAGTCCAGTCGACAGGTATTAAAAAAAAGGGTCTACCTTACAAAAAGTCATAAAAACTTTTTTCTTTTTTTTTATTGTATGTACCTAGACATTAGTTAAAAACCCAAGTTTTCGACCTCCTAGACCCTGTGCATAGTTTTTTCTTTATGTGGGGGTTTTTTGTTCATCCTTTCTTGTAGAGCACTAAATTTGGACCAATTTTTATATTTCACATTTTTTCCTAAAACCTATATTTTCCGAAATATAAAGCTTCAAAGATGCAATATTTTTTAAAATATCAAAAATAACATCTTTTCTGAGGACGAAAGGGGTCTATGTTTCTTATCCCTCCCCCGCACAGTGATTTTTAGGGTTTCGTTGGTAAAACCAAAAAAAAGAAACCCATAGTTTCGTTCCTGTGTCTGTCTGTCACTCTGTACGGTTCCAATAACATTAAAACCAAAAGAGATAGAAACGTGAAACTTTCCAGTATAAAAGATCGTTTTGACGCGCACACAGGAAAAATATAGCGAACTCAAAATTATCAGCTCTTCAAATTCAAAATGGTGGATAAATCACATCGCGCAAAAAAATATTTTTTTTAAATTTTGAGTGGGGTATCAAATGAAAGGTATTGAAGAGTAGATTACAAATATATATACTACTTAGTAATAGTGTTTAATTTTCGGCGCCATTTTGTCAAAAAACATCGAAATTTTGCGTGTCCCCCCCCCCAAAATAGTATTTCCGCTGTCCTAAAAATATAGAAAAATATGCAAAATGTGTGGTCTGCTGGGCCATAGAAAAAATAAGATTAGCAATTTGATCTGATTTACTGGAAATCCAAGGTGGCGGATAATTCACGTCACTCGAGAAATTTTTTTTTTTTTAAATTTTGAGTGGGGTATCAAATGAAAGGTATTGAAGAGTAGATTACAAATATATATATCACTTAGGGGTAGTGTTTAATTTTCGGCGCCATTTTGTCAAAAAACATCGACATTTTGCGTGTCACCCCCCCCCCCCCCCCCCCTAAAATCGTATTTCCGCCGTTGCTAAAAATATAGAAAAATATGCAAAATGTGTGGTCTGCTGGGCCATAGAAAAAATAAGATTAGCAATTTGATCTGATTTACTGTAAATCCAAGATGGCGGATAATTCACGTCACTCGAAAAAAAATATATATATCAAATGAAAGGTATTGAAGAGTAGATTACAAAAATGTATAACACTTGTGGTTAACGTTTAATTTGCGCGCCATTTTGTCAAAAAAACTTTTCAAATTTAGTGCTCTACAAGAAAGATACGATCACTTTTTTATCAGGACATATAGGTAAAGAGTTATAAAGAAAAAACTAAAAGAAACACTAAAAGTTCGCGTATTTTGGCCCCCCTTCTGGATTAGCACAGGGTCTAGGGGGTCGAAAACTTGGGTTTTTATCTAATGTCTAGGTACATACAATAAAAAAAAAAGAAAAACGTTTTTATGACCTTTTGCAAGGTAAAATGTACTTGTCTATGTGCAGGATTTTTGACGAGAATCAGACGATTCATTAATTTCTAAATTTATTTTATTTTTTTAAATGTAGTGTGATCTTCTAGTCAGTAAACTTGAGAATGACCCAAGGAGACCCCTCGATATCGACCCCGAAATATCGCTAAAGAGTGCGCTTTTAATTGTTTCCTTAAGACCCAGGAACAAGTAAAGTTAACAACTAAAGGAACCAACCCTCTCTATTTACTTTTTTTTTTTTACTAAACGGAACAATTTAAATGTAACTTTCCTTTACGGAAGAGAACAAGCTACTGAACCTGATCAAGCAGCAATGTGTGTTAACAACAACAACAACCCAGCTAGGTAACATGCGACCTGCTTTGCTGCCAACCAGGCTGCTCTCTGTAGGGACCCTTAGGGTAAAATTTTTACCTTTGGACCCTAAAGCTAAAGTATAGATTATGTTATTCGGGGGGGGGGGATGAAACAAGTGATGGACAAGTTGGCAATCGCTCATCAGACGATCAAGTTAACGATCATACGTGTCGAATAAATAAATAAAATAATAGATTATTGTATCGACTTTCTGTTTCTGCTATATTTTTCACCCTTATAAATGTTTAATTCCTTAGTTTGTGGAAAATATTCAAAAGTAGGTAGGAGTTTAAATAATTGTTTTTCTATGTAAGAAAGTTCAATTTTGTTTGTATTTGTCACACGTAGTCTTCTCTCTGGTCTTTTCAGTAGCTTACTTTACTTGTATTTTACTTTCAAATTCTGTTGAAATGTTTGCACCTTCACACAGAACTTGACAGATAAAATATTTACTTATATCCACCGAATTTCCTCTCATGGAAATCAGTCTAATGTTTTATTTAACATTTATACAGTGTGGGAGTGTTGTGACGTCAATTATTTACATTTATGTAGATTTACGTGTACGCATGTCATACACAATTATATATACAAGGTGGGCTAAAATCAACGGCACTTTTTTGAACCCTTATAGCTCAGCATCTGTAATAGATAGAGATGTGGGGTTTGCGAGGTCTGAAAACTACATTCTTCTACTTTAAATTTCATATCTATAACTTTAAAAACTATTGGGTGAAAGCCATGCAATGACGGTTTGAAATAGGGTGTTAAAAAAAGTCGTTGAGGGGATAGTAATCGTTGTTTGGTCTTATAGTTTTGATAGAATAAATTACCATATGGTAGGGATGCTTTTAAGGGGAGCTAGCGTAGCCGTGTTATAACGTAGGGGGGTTCCTAGTACGTAAGAGGTAAGAGTCCCAGTCCAGGAGTCCAGTGTTATAACAAACATTGAAGATGTGTTAAGCACAATGTTGCCTGAAGTCTGGGCAATTCTTTTGCAAGTATTGAATTGTTTGCAAGGAGCGATGGGACGGGGCACTAACTTGCATAAACCTATAATTTAGCATTTGATCTTCAATTTCAGGCAACATTGTGCTTAACACATCTTCAATGTTTGTTATAACACTGAGGGACTCCTCCCACTTACCTACAAACAACCCCCCCCCCCCCCCCACCATATGGTGATTTATTCTATCAAAACTATAATACCAAACAACGATTACTACCCGTACAACGACTTTTTTTAACACCCTATTTAAACCGTCATTGCATTACTTTCACCCGATGGTTTTAAAGTTATAGATATGAAATTTAAAGTAGAAGAATGTAGTTTTCAGACCCCGCAAACCCTAAATCTATTACAGAAACTGAGCTATAAGTGTTAAAAAAAAGTGGGTCTTTTTTGGCCTACCCTGTATATTATTTATAATTTTCTTTATTAAAGAAAAACCTTATAACAAATAATTTTAAATATAATAGGAAATTTATAAATAAAAAATAAAAATCGTACATTTCATCTTATTCTATATTATTATCAATTTCAATGAAGAATAAATCAAAAATACCAATAAAGGTCTTTGCATATAATCCAAAATGAGCCCCCCCCCCCCCCCCCCCCCCCCCTATACCACTCTTAATTCAATGAATGAACACAATGAAGGACACTATTGACCTCATTTAATATTTTATACATACATTTCAATGATAAACTTTTAGAATCTGTCTGTCGCTTAATTTCTGTCGAACTACCATATCTTAAAAAGTACTCGTCCGAATGAATTGAAATTTGTATGGTAGGTCATAATTAGCCCATTGTTTGTCCCATATAAGTTTCAACCGTCTGCGCCCATTTTTTTCTCTTCTACATGCACACAAACATAAATTTATTTAGACCTATATCTTCTAAAGTACTTGTCTGATTTTTATAAAATTTAGATGGTTGGGTAGTTGGAAAGTAGCCTGCTAGCCCCAGACTAATTTCAACCGCCTGCGATCTTAAAATATTGCTAAATTGATACTTTAGTTCATGTAAAAAAACAAAACAATTTTGACAGATTTAAAATAAAAAGGGGGAAATGAAATAATGTGTCAGTAATAGGTTGTAAAAGCATAAAATCGTTAAATTATGCGAAATAGTACGCGAGGAAGCTATGTGCCACACTAATTGGAAGACTATTTTTCATCACCAGTTTTTACTGAAAAATTAAATTTTAAAAATGGCGGTTTTTTTTGTAATCACCCTGTAAATTATTAATTTGATGGTATAAAAATCGGAAAACTTTTCTCCAACTCTGATAGTAGCATAAGTTCCTCTGGAAGAAGAACAGCAACTTTTCCACAAAGCACCCAGCAACTTTTAGATTAGTGGCAAACTTCTGGCCCATCACAGTTACTTTTGCTTATAATATATTTATTTTTATATTAAGTAAGCCGAAATAAAAGCAATTTGGTGGCCTAGATTTTGACTGAGAGTACCGACTTATTTATTTCTACTAAAATGTTGTGGAACACCACAGTATCTTCAAGTAGCAAGCTATATTTAACTGATATTTATTAAAATCCTTTCCTCAAATAATGAAAGAGACATGTGAAAATAGTTTTAAAAAAACCTATTTTTGTTGTCACGTAAATCGTGAAATAGTTTAGAAAACACTCATACTTCATAATGTCCTTTGTTAATGGGACGTACCCATAACTTAAGGTGAAGAAAAACGCACAGAGCAATAGAATGCGTCGGATCCATAGATTGCGTGGCACTGAAGGGGTACATTTTGTGTGAAATTTAAGGTATTAGGTGTGCTGGTAGTAATTTCACTGGAAGGGCGCTTAATTAACAAGTACCGCTTATTTTTTCTTAAATCGTAAAATATGTTTAGAAAGCTCACCTAATTCAAATCGTCTTTCGATAATGGGATGGATCTGTAAAGTTCCATGATATGGAGTAAAGCATAAGTCGGGTCCATGGATGGAGTTGTACTAAAGGGGAGATTTCACGTGGCAATACGGCACCGGCTCCGTTAAGTGCTGTTCCCAATATGAAACGGGTCTTTTATGTTTAGGACGTTCAACTAATTTATTTGCTTTACTAATACATTAAAACACATATTATTTTTTATGGTGACTCAATTTGTAATTAATAATAAATTCATATTTTACGATTTTGGTAGTATTCATACTACGGAAAGATTAAGTTTTAATTTAAATCAAATTATAATTATTATTAACTACGGAGTGTATTTTTCTCTGTCTGTTTCCCGTAGTTAATAATAATTATAATTTGATTTAAATGAATAATAAATAAATGCCGTGTTAATAACCAATATATATTTATAAATTGAATACATTTTAAATTGACAAAATTTGAAATGTTGTAATTTCAATGAATTAGCGAATATTTAAAAAATAAGTCCGTAGAGATGAAAATGTACTGAATTATACATTTACGAAGATCAGATTTACTTTCAGTTCAACCTCCTTATGTATATTAGTTGGACTAGTCGACTAAGCTAGCGTTAACAAAAGTAGCTGCTTTGTTGTTTACTGTGCACTAGACTATTTTATCTTTTCTTAAATCTGAACTGGACTCCTCCATTAACCATTAAGAAGAAAAGAGACTTGGTTTCGAACGTTAATGGAGGGGCTTTGTCTTCTTTCGGTAGAATAATGTAGAACTTTAGCAATGTAGTAAGATACACTTTCATCTGCATGTAAGCTAATTTTCTTCCTGTTTTTTTCAAACAATTAAAAACATATATTTTAATTAATTTTACAATTATTTTAATAAAAATAGCCAAAAAAGGGGAGAACATGATCAGTATATTGCCTAAAAAGGTTATTTGCATTTAAAACCGAGGACCCTGTATAAATTCCTGCGTTTGTCCGTGTCGTTAAAGCACCTGCTTCTCCAAAAGTAACCAACACAAAAATTTGAGATATTGCAGTTATGTTATGTGTAATAACTCAAACACCGAGAAAATATAGAGAAGCTCCAAAAAATCCACCCTCAAAAACAATCAAATAAATGTTTGTGTCCATAAAAGTTGCGTTTTTCGTGCCCCCCCCCCCCCAAATTTTCCGAACAAATCAACGACTCAATACCATTTTTTTTATCATATAGAAATATTAACTATTATTAGTTTCTACAATATTAAACAGCTTGGTTTTCCGGTAAAATCCACGTCACGAAGGGGTTGAAATCCAACGTTTCGCTTCCACTACTGGAAGCATCTTCAGGGGTGTGGTGCATCGTGATGTTTACTTACTCGAAGCAGCAACAAGACATACTGACGACTGGAGTAAAGGACGGCGTATTTATAGTTGCTTTCTAGGACGTAGATTATACCTCAATCCGTTAATCAAACACGATGCACCACACCCCTGACGATGCTTCCAGTAGTGGAAACGAAACGTCGGACCTCATCCCCTTCGTGACGCGGATTTTACCGGAAAACCAAGCTGTTTATTACGAGTCTACCCGTTGAGGCCTACGCACGAAGTCTACAATTTTATTAAGTTCTAGGTCTTCCAGTAGTCACCGCGTCATGTTGGAAGAGTATTCCGACGTTTCGCCTCCTATGCTGGAGGCATCTTCAGGGTTGTACAGTACATGTTGCTCTAAGCAAGGTCAACGTGGACTGAGTCAGTCCACGTTGACCTTGAGATGTATGATGACATTAACCGCGGAGGCTTACGCACGAAGTCTATAATATTATTAAGTTCTAGGTCTTCCGGTGGTGACCGCATCATGTTCGAAGTGTATTCCGACGTTTCGCCTCCTATGCTGGAGGCATCTTCAGGGTTGTTCACATGTTGTTCTGAGTGAGGGACAACGTGGACTCAGTCTGTCCTGTATGATGACATTAACCGCGGAAGCCTACGCAATAAGTCTAAAATATTTGTAAAATAGTTTGTTGGTGAGTTTTAATTTTTGTTGTTTATGATCGAACGTTTAGTCTTCAAAGCAAGTGTTTCAGGTTTCAAAGTTATGAACATTTAATTTTCTAGCTTCGACTAATTTTTATTTTTCATAAGAAAAATAAATTATAGTACTCCATAACATTTATAATTATCACATTTCGGTAGGTACAATTTTTTTGTGATTAAAGCCAAAGATAAAGTGAGACAATTACAGCCAAACCAAAGATTAAGTGATAGTGTTTTTTTAATAAATATCTTTATACCGAAGTTGCCTCCAAATTATTGTTAACCATAATATCATCTCTTCAGGAAAAGTACCTGCGTCCTATAAGTTCAGAAGTAGATTGTACGTCTTCCGACATCAGGTTTTCTTTGTTATGGCTCATTCGTAGTTTTCACCTGAGATTACCGGTAGGTTGTACACTACTGTACTGTTATTATGCATGTCCGAGTTCAAATGTTTATATTCTATTTGGCCACCTTTTGATATCCAGGTGATAAAGCTAACCACTTATCACATAGGTAGGGGAGTAATAAGAAGAGTGGATAAGAGGAATAATAAGCCTTCTTTCCTTTTCAGTGTACCAATAGTTGTGTGCAGAAGAATTTCATTTGTTTAGTATTAAGTTTTACAGATATATTATGTTCGTTCCATTTTTTTGGAAGTTGACATAAATCCATTTAGTGTAAAAAAATATTCTTTTTGTGTTATCAAGCAACGTATATATTTAATAATTAAGAAAAATACATTATATTTTTTAATATTTAAATTATGTTATATTGAAAAATGTCCAATTCTGTTTGTCCATTATGCTTTTCTTTTCTTAAATCTGAACCAGGATCCTCCTTTGACCATTAAGAAGAATGTAAAAGTGTTCTCAAATTCTAACGGAGGCGCTTTGTCAGCTTTTGGTAGAATCTCGTAGCATTTTAACAGAGCACAAAGAAATACTTTCATCTGCATAAAAGCTAACTTCCTTCCTGTAATTTAACAATTTTTTTCAAATTAATTATTTATTGGCATTCGTGTTGACTACAAGTGTATTTGCCACTTTATGATGATAACTTTCTGTTAAAGTGAGTGCAACAGTTGTCATATTACTGAGGAGGACGATTAATTAACTAAAATATAAATATTTTAAAATTATTTTCCTTATTGCAAGAAAAATTTGGTTTAACCACCCACTGTATATATATATGCGTGGTGCGTAAATAAAGTAATGAGAGTGGTAGCACAGCCTTTGATCTGGCAACGCTGGCAGCTTTCAAGTGGCGGTCCGTAAGAAGTATTTTCATTTTCGTTTCTGTGTGTTCTGAATATAAGTGACATCAATTTTGAGCAACGGCCTGCTGTCTAGTTTTGTTTGAGGCTTGGGAACAGTGCGACTTCTAAAGGCCTATGGAGCCTTTGAAAATGAGTATTATTTTATTTAGAGCCCGCTGGTTTAAGGGGCTCTTGGAAGGCCGAGATTCCATTAAAAATTAACCTCGTAGTGGAACTTTCGTAGCAGAATTTTTCGTAGTGGAAAAATTAACCTTCAACTTCGGTTGACGGCCAGAATGGGAAAGAGTTGAAGTTAACTCTCACAGTCGATCATCACATTTTGGACTAATGAATTGGGGATGAGGAAAATCTGCGTGAAAATGGTCCCAAAAAACTTTCGCAGGGACAAAAATACAAAAATTTTTTGGGGGCAGATTGAAATTTAACCCATTTTCTGAAACACTGCTGTCATTATCAGTAATGATTAGTGAATTTTTTAGTACGAGTCGGAGACAAAGCGCCTAAAATGGCTCACTTCATCCTCACCTCGACCAAAAAAAACAAAACAAACAGAATTAGTCCAAATTGATGTCACTTATTTTCAGAATGCACTTCATAAAACCGGTTCACGAAAATAATCACTAACGGCCGCCAACTTACTCTATAAGAGTTCCAACTCGTATTGAATGCTTGTCAGATGTTGGCCTATTTCCTCTCGAAAAGGGAAGCCGCCAGAGTTGTGAGATGAAACGCTACGCTACCACCACCAGTCTCATAACTTTATTTAGGCGTCACCTACATTGGATCCGCCTTTCTCCCTATCCGATATAGAACAATTGTCTGATCCTATTTGGTCCGACGTGAGTGCCTATACTGGCGGCAGTTATACCCTATCGGAATGTGGAAGCAGTTGTGTTGAGGGAGTACCATGGGTGTTCCAGTTATGGTAGGCTTTGTTCCACTGGTCCAAAAGGCGAGGCTCATTCATTTACAAAATCAATTAACAACTCTCAGTTAATTTCCCCCGTCATTATTTGCCGTCGGATTGAGATATCGCATTGGAAACATACATGTTGATTGACCGCACCATCGGCCCGGCATCGGGCGTCGTCGTATCTTCCTCCTCCAATGTAAGGAGAGAGATTATAACCTTTGGGTTTGTTTTTCTTCCGATGCCGTCTGATAGTCACCAGACATGGAATTGGGAAAAATACGGATCCAATGTAGGTTTAGCTGAACACACCACTTGTAAAGCTAATGCTAGGGTAAAGCGGACACATAATTATTAGACCATGCAAATCGGTATAATATTCGCTCCATTCTGTTATATTCATTATGATTAATGTATGTTTACCGATGCAACTTCTAGGACCACTCCCAAATGGAGTGAATCCAAGAGGGTCTGAATCAGACTCCATGAATCGTTCAGGACTAAACTGCGTCGGATTAGGGAAGTATTTCGGGTCCTGTTGAATTGAATATATAGGCAAAGCTACTTTGTCTCCTTTCTTGAAACTGTACGTCTTTCCATCATATTGTATATCGCAGTTGTTGGTGCACTTCTTCTCTAGAAGTGGGATCGGAGACAATATCCTAAGAGATTCTGAAACAAGAATACTCTACATTATTATCTACGTATAAGACCTTTACCCAAAGTTATTACCAAGTTCGTTATTCTTATAGAAAGCTATATCAAAATTAATAATTGCTTGAGAAAAGTCTAAAAATAGAATATAAATACATGCATGAAAAGATGTCGTACTTATTGCGTGGACGAGCAGAACAATTTGCCCGGGCGCAGGTAACGCAAGTCATGGCAGAACAGTTTTTTCAACCACAGAAATTTACGAGATCACTCGAATCGAGACACCTAATTCACTAGCGTTGGGTAGGCCACGTGTAGTGTACTACTGCCATGCCCTGCTCTGCGTTTCGATTTGTGTGGTTTCGTATATATTTGCGGTTGAAAAACAAAGTGTGCTGCTCTGCCATGCATCGTCTGCATCTCAATATTTAGAAATAATTAATAAATTTTCGTAACTTTTGTTTCAAATTATCAATGTAATTGAGGTTATCAATAAAAATTTCTCATTCCCAAAAAAGCAATTACATTACATTTCCTCCCCCTTATCGAACCTACTGATCATTAAAAAATGTTACCTGAAATAAAGGCTTCCAAATATTTAATAGAATTGATATTTTCATAAGTGATGTCATCAATGGTTTGAATTTTTAGATCAATTTCTTCCCTGAGTTTGGCCTGATGCTCCGGGTATCTTGTAAGGGCATCCATGACACAGGATAGTGCTGCACTCGTTGTCTCTGTACCGTCAGCCGCTATGTTCATTGTAAGACCAGTCATTTCATAGATTGACAACTCTGTAGTAAAATACGTTTTAAAAAATAATTAGTTGGCGAAATTTAACACTAAGGTTGGGTTCATTCCAGAGTGGTAAGATATTTATTGCAGGAACGTTAGATACATGATTTTTATCCTAAGATAAGTGAGATTCATACCGAAGCGATAAGACATGAGCCAGAGATAATATGATGCAGGAGAAGTTTAGTCAGTAGTTAATCATGAGCTCGTCGTGATGCGAGGATAAAGTTATTGAGCTATTGGTATTTGAAAAGAATTCGAAAGACGAGAAAACAGTGGCACCCACTGTATGGATGCACCATCCATATAATTTAATTAATTTGAAACACAGATCAGCCGAAGTTACAAGAGATCTCAGCATCCGTCTGAATTTCATGAGGTGTATTAGATGAGTTCAGAATGTTTTCAGTTCTAATGTCAACTCATATCAAGTTACCTAAAGAAGCAGGTTACTTCAGAATGGCTACTTTGCCAACAGAAAAATTGCTCATTATTTTAAGCAAATGTCCTTCTTCACTCTTTGAATTTGCCATCTTCGCTCTTCGCAGTTTCTTAATGCACTGAAGGAAGAGACAAGTAGGCCGTGTCTCTTGATAAACGATAGACGTCGCAATCATACAGGTGTGAACTAATTTTGTCGTCCCTTCATGTTTTTTTGGCTTGAGTGGTGAGTATCTTATCACTCTGGTGAGAACCCGGTCTTAAAGTTGAGAAAGTTGGGAGATAACGATTAATATCGTTGTTGGGGCCATGTATAAAGAGAGAAAATGCCAAGCCGCACAAACATGGACCGCATTGCGGGTCCAGCATCCAGTCGGCATTTAACTGGTTAAAAGTATAACAGTCCATGTATATTGTATATACCTGGGTTTTAACGGTAAATAATTAACCAGTTGATTTTCGACTGTAAACTGGACCCACAATCCATAGTTTCTCAGCGATTGGGTAACTCGTAAGGTTTGTGGACGATATTTCCTATCCTGTGATTTAGTAAGTTGCCAAATATCAAAATAAAAAGTGTCAATCATTTAAATTTTGTCTTAAGAGGAATAAGAATAATTAGTCTACTTTTTTTTAGTCTTCAGGGGTGATTAATAAGAACCTTTTTACTACGTTTTTATTAGCTTGCTTTCTTGTTTGTTTGTCCGGTACAAATTTGGCAATCGATTTCTAACTAACTTCCCGAATAGCTAGACATTTGAAACTTTTAGCATAGTTCAGAACACGATGACAATGCATTATTTTAATACTTTTAGCCATCTTTCAGCAGAATTTAATTGGTTTTCAGCAAATTTTGTTGTATGGAAAGTTATTTCGGAAAAAATCCGCCCGTTATTTTATTTGTTTTGCCATATCCCATATTTACAATCTTCATTTTGACGGGTCTCAATTTTGTGATAGATAAACATTGAATGACAGAAAAACAGGAAATATCGATTATATTATTTATCGATTATATTATTTATATTATTTCAAATATATCGATGGCACGCTTTAGATTTGGTGTTGGGAAGATCCGTTATATAAAGATTTGTCCTTTTATAGGTTTAGATCAGCTCTCTAGATGGTTGTCATTCATGTGAAGTAAATAAATTCGGAACTATTTTTTTTTTCACTAACATTATACATTATATAACAATAACAATTATATTATCAACATTACATACGATTCAACAGAAAATTTAAAAACGTAGTATATAAAAAGTTCTTTTTATCTTGAAATTATTTAACATTGTATTTTTTATAAAGGTGATATTTCACCCCTTAATTGGGATATCTTCAAACCCATTTATGAAGTTATGATGTTTCTTTTTCATAAATCTTCTTTACTGATTAGTTTGTAAATTGTCTACTATGTTAAGGCAGTGCCTGATGTGAGTCATTGGAGCTCAATCAAATGACTAACCAAAGGAATATTTAGCTAACCTAAGGCAAAGTAGCAGTTATCTATTACTTCCTACAGTAGGAACTTCCGTGTAGGAATCCTACTAGACGGGTAGGACGAACCACTTGTTCGACCCATTTTACTAGCCCCGTGGTGAAGAGTTCCAGCTACTTCACACATCATACATTTGTACATTGTACCGCCAAAGCGAGTACGTGTGGTCATTAGTGAGCTGAATAATCGTGGGGGAAGAGAATCGCTCAGGGAGTGTTCCTCGCCCTGCTCCGTCCGCGATTCATTGATGCAATTCAGAGCATTATGGCACGGGATCGAACCCACGACCTTGAATCGCCTCGACTCAATGATAGCTGGGCGTCTAGAGCACCTCGGCCATGTTGGGGGGCAAAAAATTGTTCCAGAAGTATATGTAAAGAGAAAGTATTGTGATGGTATGAAAATTCGAGTTTGAGATTAAAACGTTTTAAGGTCCAAAAAAGTGGGTTTTGAAAAATGTGTGTCTGCATTCTGTACGTAGTCTATGCAGACGCGTGGAGCATAATCTACTGGGTTATGAAATTTAGTGTAACTGTAGTTCAGAAAAATCATTCCTCTAGGCGGTAATAAAATGTTGATTTTTATTTGTTTATATTTATTAATTATTATTGATAATATTTGTTTAAACTTTTTAACTTATAATTTATTTGTATGGTTATTATTGTAGATGGATCTTAAAGGTGTATTTTTCAATTTTCAATTATTTCCAGAGCCAAAAATAACCAGTCAAACCTTTGAGTGATTCTTCTCCAGTTCTTTTTGACGGTCAGTAGCAATCTTTTGTTTCTGCAGACACATTAATGAACGGATTGAAAGAACGTAACGGAGTTTAAAGGTACATATTTCATTCGTTCTGTTGTTTTAGTTAAAACATCTTAGAGAAACACTTAGCTTTTATATTGGCCACCATCTTTAATTTGAAAGTTAAATCAAATAATCCTTTTGTAAAACATATTGGTGTTGTATGTAGAGATTTTGTATTTAATTCAAAGGGTTCAGAAAATATGATAAAATCCTAAATTACTTAAGAATGTCCGCCATCTTAAATAAAAATGGCAGAACGAAAATCCTTGCTTGGGATCTAAATCATATAGAAAAAACTCAAGTTTGGCTATTCTTGCGTTTACGATTTCAGTGATGAAATATATAGATCAAATAATATATCTGTACCTGGTACGTCATTTTTCCCGCTAGCATCAATAAGGAATTGCAAGAAATCTTTTCTTTGAGAATTATTTTTCTTTTTGTAGTCAACAGCTTCCTTTACTACATTCAAATAAAACTTTATAAACGACTTCGGTGTTAATCTGAAATCAGAAATAAAATTATAGTTATGTTTTAATAGAGAAATACTCTGCCAGTTACTATGGCATATAGCTACTGTCAAAATTGATTTGATTTTTTACATTAATTTAAGTATCAATTTAGCAAAATTGAAGGAGCACAGACGGTTTAAATTAATCTGGAGCCATCTGCAGGATACTTTCGACAAACCATCCAAATTGCATAAAAATTAGATAAGTGCTTTTGATGATATAGGTGTAAATAAATGTATGTTTGTGCGCATGTGGAAGAGAAACACATAGGCGTAGAAGGTTGAAACTTATATGGGACAAACAATGGGCTAATTATGGCCTACCATCCAAATTTCAAAAATCAGATGAGTAGTTTTTGAGATATATTGGTTCACAAAAATTGAGCTACATACCGACTGACAGACAGACCGACAGACATACACGGAACAAAAAATGTTCCCTCATGTCTAAAACGGATTTCTGTCTTGGAATTTTTGAAATCAGAGACCTAGAAAAATGTCTTTCTTCGGAAAGATCACATAGCTTCCGTTAGCTTCGGTAAGCTCCTAACCTCGGAATCAATTATTTTACATTAGATGAAAAGTTGGAATTGAAAGAGTGTTGCGATTTGCCATATAACTTATCTGCTGCTTAATACATTTCCATTATTTATTTTTATACGCAAAATTTATTAGACTTATAAGTAAATTTTACCAACCCAATTTTAAATAAGTGTCCTAATGATGGAAAAATGTTGGCGAATGTAAATTTAAATCCGTTCCACCAATTGGGGTCGAAAATCTCCATGAAGACTTGCCTGTACTGTGAATTTGGGTCTTTATAAGAATTGCATTTCACTCCGAAAACGTAACTCATTGCTGTTTCAACAGTGAACAGTGTGGCAAATGATTTAGCCTGAAAAACGAAAGATAGAAAAATAGAAAAAAACGTTCTAGTAACTTAAACAAATATCTTCATAATAAAAATAATATTAAAATACAACATACACTTTATACAAAAGACATAATAATACAAATACAAAGTTTTTTATGCATTGTGGTCAATTATACAAATAAGATTATACAATTAAGATGAGTGGTTAAAACGAAAACTAATTTTAACCGTGTAACATACTGTATTGAAAGCTACCTTTCCGATTTTAATGAAATTTTTATTTTATGTCAAAAGTATCCTATGGATTTATACATAAGATTTCGAAGGTGACAGATAAGAAATACTGAGAGAAATTCGTTAAATTGATAAATGGGTTACCTCTAATACACTCCCTTGGTTTTCTTCCAAGTACTGGATCATTTCCTTTGCAACGTCGACCATATGAGGTAGAAACAGTTTTAGTTTGCTCATTGTCAATGCTGGAGTAACGATAGCTCGTTTCTTCTTCCATCTAAAACAGATTAAAAATAATTAAATTTCGTTACTTTTGTTTGCAATAATTTTAAATGATTAAAAAAGTAAAAGGTGATTAAAAGGTGAATAATGTCTATGTACATCTTCTTCTAACAATGACGTATAGAGGGGCAACACTGTAAATGTCTTCGTAGTTCATAGACCTCTCCACAGATCACGCGACGAGTACAGTTTAGGAAGGGAAGTTTAGGAAGAGTACAGTTTAGGAAGGGAAGTTTAGGAAGAGTACAGTTTAGGAAGAGTACAGTTTAGGAAGGGAAGTTTAGGAAGAGTACAGTTTAGGAAGGGAAGTTTAGGAAGAGAACAGTTTAGGAAGAGTACAGTTTAGGAAGGAAATGTAGTAAAGAAGACAAAAATTATTTAAGTCTAAACAGTTTAAAGAGTTAATATGTGTTAAAGGTGATATTAATAGAAAATAATAATACTAACAATTGAGCCCCATTGTCTTATCATCTTTGATTAATAAATAATAATGCCATTGAATAAAATAAAATTACTTTTCGCCGGAGAAGAAGAAAACATTTGTAGAAAAGAAGAAATCACTAGGTTCGGTGTAGACATCATTTTCTTTAAAGTTGGAAAATTCATTTGTGGTTATTATTTTAACTAAGGCTGGGTCTCTTAACAACCATTGTGGTTGCCTCATAGAGAATATACCTACAGCAGGGTCATCAATTTTTCTGAAAAAAAAAAAAATCAATCCATAAAATTAGTTGTTTTTATACTGAGATTTATATTGAACTTAATTTTTGATAGTTGTTAGACTATGAAAACTAAATACAAACAAAATAAACAAATAAATGATCAATAATGAGAATATATATTTATAAACATACACACATGTATTCCTTTGTATTTTATTATATTATTTGTATATAATTTTTATTTTCTTAGAATTTATTTAAAGGTGAAGCTGGATAATAGGAAATAAATTGTTTTTACTGTACAAGTAAGAATCTGTAAGGCATTTATAAAGATAGAATTTATAAGCTTATGGATTTCCATTCCATAATTATTACTTTAGTTTTTCTATTCTACCATATATATATATATATATATATATATATATATATATATATATATATATATATATATATATATATATATATATATATATATATATATATATATATATATATATGGTGAATCTATCTAACCTGCGACAACGCAGAGCATTCAGTGAGAAAATGATGTAGATCTTCTCCCGTTTGTGAGTGGCACAATGGACATTCTGGCAAATCTTGTTTTTACCAGGGGCTAGACATTAGACATACCATATAAAGGGGACATATATCCATATAGGGGTTAAACATATCATATCCGTAGTTTTGTTATCTGCTTGCACTTCAAAAATGATTGTCTTTAAGCAATGATCTCTCAGATAAAATATTAGATGGCTAAATAAAGGATGGTTATCGCTGCCGCATGCTTTCTCTAAGTTCTGTGTCGACTGTGTCCATAGCAGTTATAGCTTTCAGCAATCGTGGAGAGTACCGCGACCATTGATCTTCAGTACTTAGACTAAGATAAGGTACAATGTCATACTTATTCAATAGATCCCACCGCTCTTTGTGCCATAAGATCTTATTATCAATTACAAGCTTAGCAATATTCTTGGGCCACCTGTAGCAGCTCATTTCGCAAAGCAGAATATAGACAATACGTAAGATGGGTCTCAAAAATGAAGTTCCTTCTGGTGTCAGTAGGCTATTATATTGCAAATATAGCGTTTTTTGATAAACTGGTTGACGACTTGTGATGTGACGACTGGACTTACCGTCTTGCATTGAAGTTGTAATATGTGACAAAATTAATTGGCTGCAGATTTTGGCTAGATCATTAACTTGCTCAGTTCATATAAACAGAATGTAAGACCAGGTTATAAGTAACAGGTGTAAGACCAAGTTAAATCCTTGTAAATGTAGATTATTGATTGGTTAGAGACACTTGTAGATAAGATCTGATTACGTATTATTGCTGTTTGTGATAGTTTTAACTAACTTACGCCAACCTGAGACATTTCAGTCTTGTACGCAAATAAAATTCAAGTGTAGGTTCATAATAGGTTTAAATTTATCGAGGTCTCATAAATAATAATTTGTGGTAGCCCAAGAAGGACTTTGGTCAGCCAAAGGGTTTTGTATAACTTTATATGTAATGAATACTTATACAGTAAAAATTCTATATAGTGACTAGTGACTATTGAAGGGACTAACCAAAAGTGTGCACTAGGTAAGGTCGTAAGGTTGACAATTTAGGAAATATGAAATTTATCCACAACTTGATCAAGTAGTCTCCTGTTAGCAATGGTCATATTTGCAGGTTCTACTGCATATGGACCATAGAAAAATGGTTAATTTGACCAAGAGGTCACCTTTTACAGGTGGTCAATTTTGCAGATTTTACTGTATAGGGACCGTAGACAATTGGGTACTTCTTTAGATTGTTACCCCCTATAATTTTTTAGGATATAAACGACTTTGACTAAATAACTATTAATACAAAGGGATGTTTAATCCAATGTACTTTCGGACAAAGGAATATCACGCACTTCTGTTTTTATAAGGGGAGTAACAGTCTAAAGAAGTTCCGACAAATGGTCAATTTGACTAGGAGATCACCCTTTAAAGGTGGTCTAATTTGTAGGTTTTACTGTGTAGAGACCATAGACAAATGGTCAACTTGACCAGGATGTCACCTTTTACAGGTGGTAAATTTAGCAGATTTTACTGTATAGGGACCGTAGACATATGGGCACTTCTTTAGATTGTTACCCCCCTATAATTTTTTAGGATATAAACGACTTTGACTAAACAACTATTAAGACAAAGGGATGTTTAGTCCAATGTACTCTCGGACAAAGGAATATCAAACTTTTGTTTTTATAAGGGGAGTATCAGTCTAAAGAAGAACATTGCGTACACCTTCTTTAGATTGTTACTCCCCTCTGTTTTTTATAAGGGGAGTAACAGTCTATAGAAGTGCCGACAAGTGGTCAATTTGACCAGGAGGTCACCTTTTATAGGTGTTCAAATTAGTAGGTTTTACTGTATAAAGACCATAGACAAATGGTCAACTTGACCAGGATGTCACCTTTTACAGGTGGACACATTTTTTAATATTGAATCTTATTTGTTCTACTGTGATTTAATATAAGTTTAAAATAAAATAGAAACTCACTTATAAAGATCATCATAGACCAATCCTTTGCATTTCTTCATCAGTACGAAGTCTTTTACATTTCCAAAAAACAATTGTGGTTCCAATGATGGTATTTTTAATTTCCTCCAATAATTGAAGTTCCATGTTAACCATATGTAAATAAACACGATCAAAGTTGCTACTCCCGCACCAATTAACAACATGTCTTGAATTTAGTTTAAACTTTTAGTCAATGCACATTTACGATGATAAATTGTGAAACATACTGAAAGGAATTTAAATACGTTATCAAACCATTATTTTTCAATTTCATTTCTTATAAAAGTAGTATTGCAAAATAATCTTAGCACCAATTAATATATTTAATCTATTTTTAATTGGCAGTAAAATTAAAATTCTTATAAAAAAAACATTAAATTTATATTTTATAAAAAATTATATTTTAAGATTACCTTATCTACAATATTATGTTTTATTTTAATTTATTTATTATTATTTTTTTATTTAATTTATTTTAATTAAAAATCAAGTGAAATTAAACAAGAAGTGAACTAAATTGATAGCAAGGATAAATAATACAATTAATTAAATAATTAAGGATTACTTGTTAATGGATCATAAAAGGCGACTAAAATTAACTATTGGTTAATTTAAAAAAAAAAAGTTAAAATTTCACCAATTACGGCATCATTATCCCTAAAATAAAATTAAAAATTAAAACATTTTTGATATTTTAGTTATAATTTTGTTATTTTAAAACTTTTTTTCAGTTTAATGATGACCATAATGTGTGCAATATAACTTTTTTTTTAGAATTACCCATAAATTAATTTGACTCATCTTTTATGAGCCATTAATAAGTCATACAGAATTATGAAGAGTGCAAATTAGTAAGAATTAGTCTTCAAATAAAATTAATTCGTAATTTAAAACATTTCATTTAATTTAATGTCAAAGAAAACTAAAAATATATTATTTGAATACAAATAATTAACATGAAAACTATTTAAACAAATACAGAGAAAGAAATATTGTAAGAGATATTTAATTTCACATTTAAAACTTCGATTTAAAGGCCAACGTTCTATTAAATTATGACCACTAAGGTTTGAGGTATTAAATTTAAAATAAGTATAATGAAATAATTAAATGTGCCATAATTTGATTAAGCACAGAAAAATGCCAAATTAATTGAGTTTGAAGTAAGTAATAGATCAAATAAATATTTTTTAAAAAAAGAACACTTTAAACTAAAATTTAATTTAAAGTAAAATTTTGTAAAAACCAACTATATTAAATTTAATTAAAAGTTATAAATATCCCTATAAAAAAATAATTGAATAGGTAATTTTGTTTTAAATTTGATTACTAGTAAAAATTGACTTAATTTAATTAATAGCAGAGACTAGATAAATTAAATTTGCTTTAAAGTAAATACATCATTTGGTCCATGGATCCATAATTTTAGTTAAATATTTAAATTTAAATCAAATTATAATTATTATTAACTACGGGAAACAGACAGAGAAAAATACACTCCGCCAGCGCCGGGAATCCCGGCGCTTTAAATTAAAATTTAATCTTTCCGTAGTATGAAGACTACAAAATCTATACTATATGAATATAAAATTCATTAGATGAGAAATAATTGATTAAATTTGAGTATAAGTAAAACAGAAAATTAAATTTAATTAGATTTATTAAATTTGATTAATATCTAAATACATGTATATATATATCAATCATTTAATGGGGGAGAGTGCTTTAAAATAGATTATGAGTAACAATTAGCCAATGAAATAGCTGTAATTTAGTACGATCATTTTTTTAATTAAAGCTAAAATATCTATTGCAAATTATCAAAAAAAAATTAATGTATTAACTTAAATTAGTAGTTAAACAAATTCATTAATTTACTTAATTTAAAAATAGCTTTATTAAATTTATTTAAAGAGTAAATTAAATATTTATAACCTAGTATAAAAGTATTAACTATACCTATTAACTGTAAACTAAGTAGGTTTATTGAAATTTGATTAAAATTAAATATTTAAAAAAAAAAAAAAAATATTTACATAAATAAAATGTATTGCACCAATTAGAGAAATATATTGAACACTATTTATAAATACAAATTTATAGATATAGTCGGGCGAGTTGTATCGAGAGAACTGGAGTCAAGTGATGGAGTTCCTTTGCTTGTCTTATATTGCCTGTCAAGGTTTCATAGGACCATCTAGTTGTATTAATATAAGAGGGTTCACGATGCGACCGAGTTCAATTGAATCACAATGTAGTTGAATTCTAAATGTATTGTTTCAATTGTGTTTTGTATTATTTGTCGATGAGAAAACCAGTATGAAATTATATTATGTTTCATAGTCAGAAAGACATTGTAAAATAAAATCACTGGGAATTACTTGCTTCCAAGTACTTTTTTTTAGGGTTTTGTAGGTTATTAAGCATATTCTTTATTATAATCTGACAAATAATAATTACAAGATAAAAAGAACTTTTTATATACTACGTTTTTAAATTATTGTTATATAATATATAATGTTAGTGAAAAAAAAAAAAAAATAGTTCCGAATTTATTTACTTCACATAAATGACAACCATCTAGAGAGCTGATCTTAAACCTATAAAAGGACAAATCTTTGTACAACGCATCTCCCCAACACCAAATCTAAACCGTGCCATCGATATATTTGCAATAATATAATCGATAAATAATATAATCGATATATTTCCTGTTTTGCTGTCATTCAATGTTTATCTCTTATTTATAAAAATTACAAATTTTAAACCCGTCAAAATGAAGATTGTAAATATGGGACATGACAAAACAAATGAAATAACTTGCGGATTTTTTCCGAACTAACTTTCCGTACAGCAAAATTTGCTGAAAACCAATTAAATTATGCTGAAAGATGGCTAAAAGTATTAAAATAATGCATTGTCATCGTGTTCTGAGTCATGCTAAAAGTTTCAGATGTCTAGCTATTCGGGAAGTTAGTTAGAAATCGATTGCCAGATTTGTACCGGACAAACAAACAAACAAACAAGAGAGCAAGCTAATAAAAACTTAGTAAAAAATTAAATGGATGGCCCCAAAATACAAAAACAAACTGTGTAGAGTAAGGAGAGTAGTAGGGGTCCCTACTCCCCTACAGGGGTTAGTAGGGGTCCCAGGTTCGATCCCCCTGGTGGGTCACTATGTTTTTTATCGGTAATAACGAAAAGATAAATTTTTATTTTCCGAAAATTTTTATCGCCCACCATAAGATATTAGTATGAATTATTTCATAATTTTAGGACTAGTCGTTATAGATTGGTTGGGGGGGGGGGGAGGTATTTTTTCGGGGTGACATTTTAGCGCTAAAAACGCAATATTGGCGAAAATAAGCACGATACTCATAAAATTTTATACAATATGCTTGTAATCTACTCTTCAGGAGCTTTTATTTTATACCCCTCTAGAAAATTAAATCTTTTGAGCTTAGCACATTTTTGCGCATTGCACATGTGTATATTAAATTGCTTGATTTTTTTAAATATTTTAATATGTTATATGCGCAGAAGTAGGTGGAAACACATTTGAATGAATATTCCTTTAATTTTATTTTTCATCTCTGTTGATTTTTTGTGATAACTACTTAATTGGACGTTAAGATTAGAATTATTAATTACTTGTTGTGATAATATATATATATTTTTTATTTATTTATTACATTAGCTTATTTGTTTTATAAGTAATTTATTTTGTTTTTATAAAATAATTTTAATATTTATACGTTTTTTGCAATTCTGAACCACTTTTCTATTAATAATATTTTTCGATACCATCAAAAATAAGGGTAGTTTACTCTTGGGCATATTTTAAAGTTTTCAAAAAACAGAACACCCTGTACACAAAATCAAGAAAATGTTATCATTTTTAGATGTTTAAGAACAAGCAGGAGTTTTTATTAAGAATGCCTTTTTTTCGAAAACCCAAAAATAAAAACAAAAAATTTTCCCTCGGATTCTCTATCCTTGGGACTTAGGACACACTGTATATCGATATACTGCCGAAGTGGAGTATATCAACTCAACCATATTTCATTCGCCATGCAAATTAAAATGATTGTCCGGTGTAACTTCACTTTTCAATAGCAGGTTTCATAAATAAAAGGTTTTATTTAAAGACAAAGATGCCATCTTAGGCCACTCCCTGACTTGTCGGTACGATATCGGTGAGGTATCGGTAAGCAAGTATGCCGATGCGGTAAGAAAGTCGGTAAGAACATCTTACCGACTCTCGGTATACCGATTCCTTACCGAGCGTAAAGAATCTGTACCGAATCGGTAAGATATAGGCGCTCGGTAATAGTACATTACGCGTCGAGTGCGGAAAGTAGCATTTTGCATGCGAGTGTGGAGTTTGCACCCGAGCGACTGCGAGGGTGGTAAAACCACTCGAGCAATGCAAAATGCCGTTTTCGCACGAGTTGCGTACCGTACTTTATCTACGATTGTTAGATTTAAATAATAAATACAGAAAAAAATAAACTTGCTGTATGTAAGTTCGTATCTCTCTCTTGATAAAGATGGCAATAATTCATTAGTTGTATTTTTTGCCGAATTAATTATTTCTGGAGGAGTATTATTCTCCACATTTTCGTCAAAGTCACTTGATTCACTCATTGTTTTTCACTAAAAACTCGATATAAACAGTTACTTTAATAAAAGAACAGCAAATTAGTTTTGTTAAATGTAAACAAACTTGCTAATCGTAAAGCTGAAGAATTCCTCTTCTTTACCGCACTAGCGTGGTAAAGAAGAGGAATTATTCAGAACTATGAGACGCGCATGCGCAATGAATACAAGTACGCAAAGAATCACTTTCTACGCATCTAAACAAAGATATAATGTTTATATTTCGTATCAATCGTAGATAAAGAATCTTACCGCATCGGCATACTAGCTTACCGACAAGTCAAGGAGCGGCCTTAAGGGGCAATTCCACAGAGGCGACACTGAACGTCAAGGGGCTTGCTACAAGTTCCTTAGTGTTGTCTGTTTCTAGGTGTGCCACAAATTTTAATAATGTCGCATGCAGCATTTGTTTCTCCCTGTCGCATGCGCTTTGCCATGCGTCAATGCCCCATGCTACATGTTTCCTGAACATGTTACCTCAGTGGAATTGCGCCTTTAGTCTAATGTTCTCGGCCACAATGTCTGCGGAGAATTTTAAATTTAATGACAAAAATATGCGTTTCTTCAGAATGATCACAATGTCACCGTCACCTTTGGTTAGCTCGGAAGAAATTATAAACAACACTTTGCATTTGGTTGGACACAGACTCCTCCTTAACGACTGAACCGATCCGCACACGGAAAATTCGACACGGTCATAGTGACCAACCACAGGAAGGTATAAATCTGAAATGGTCCAAATTGGTACACAAGGGTACGGGGTACAAATGTCAAAATGGTATAATGCCCTTCATGATGCATGTCGTTGGGAAGCTCTTTAAGAGTAAAGTTATTGTTGTTATGTTCACTTTTGTCATATTTTTATTTAAGAGGGAGTAAAATAGAAAAAAACAGAAAAAAATTATTTTTAATTAAAAATTAGAAATACTACTATTTTTGATCCAATTTCAGCTGTTTATAAATAAAAATTAGTTAATTAAAACATTGAATGATATTGTTTTAATTATTTCATTAGTTACTAAGCCAAATAAAATCTATCAAATGCAGATTCTTAAAAAAGCGATGCGGAGTTACATCTCCCGTCAACAGCAGTATGGCAAGTTATTAATAAATGCGTGATCATGGCGTGATGCAAATAAATTTGTAATATGAATTTTAACGCAAGAATAAAATTTAAGATTGAAATGCACCTCAGTTCAATATTGCAAGCAGACAACTCCATTGCAAACCTAGTATATAGATGCTCCCATTATATTCGTTACCTATAATAATAGAAAACCTTAATAAATAATGGAAAAGTGAATTTAAACTGAAAGTACCTTCATTTGAAATAATACTAAATCCTAATGCCATGTATGTATTGCAGTATAGTATAGTTTGAATGTTGTTTCCATTTATTTTATTGTCAGAAGTATAAACGGAGGATTTTATTTCTATGAAATGTTATAAAAGCAATAAAAGTTGTATTTTTATTAGGTTGTTTCTATTGCCGACATGTTTGACTTTATTGCTGCTCCCTGTGTGGGGCAATAAAACTAAACCATAAAGCTCTGATTCAACTACCTACGTATAATAAAAGCAATAAAAATCCTTTATGCGATTTATTCTTTGAAAAATAGAGAAAAGTTTGTCACTTCTGGATTTTAGTATGAATCTAATCGATTCTTAAAAATCCCTTCATTATTTATAGTCCAGGAGATTGCGTACAAAAAAGTGTCTGAATAATATCAACCTAGAATTTTTTGCACAAGTTAATCTTTTGCCTTTTAAGAATATGTGGTCGGCTAAGTTCGTCTGTGGGACATAGCTTGGCAATAAGCATTTGAAAAAACAAATCGGTGGAGAGCAGCCATGTCCCACCCTTTTTGGTGGACAATGAGATTTTCATGATCCTGAGTACGAAATTAGTTGGTAGACCAATAATCAAGTTGATGGTAGTTTGTCACTTAATAGGTTAGTTAGTCAAATATTACTCCAAATCAAAGACGTCACCTATTAAGTGACAAACTACCATCAACTTGATTTTTCTACTAACTAATTTACCTCAGGATCATGAAAATCACATTGTCCACCAAAAAGAGCGGGACGTGGTCGCTCTCCAACGGTTTGTTTTTTTCAAATTCATATTGCCAAGCTATGTCCCGCAGACGAACTTAGCCGACCACACATTCTTAAAAGGCACTAAACGATTTATTTAACACAAAATTCTAGCTTGATGTTTGTCAGACACTTTTTTGCACTCTATCTCCTGGACTATTAAAATAATATATGAAGCAATAATTCCGTGCTTATTAAATAAATTTATTATCAAAGGTTAAATAAATTTAAAATAATAGATTTTAATATCATTGAAAATGTTTTATTTGCAGTATTTTTTTTAAAAAAAAGAGAAAGAATACATTACATTGAACTATGGAAAAATATTACAAATGCAAAATAAAAAAAATAAAAATAAAGAACTATATACCTGAAATAAAATATTAAAGCTTATTAAAAACATAAAAATAAACAAATAAAAGGTGCTTAAAAATTTGTTCAATGAACACATGAATTTTAAAAAAAATTGTTAATATCGTATAATTTATTCCCTAGTGAATACATAAAAAAATACAAAAGACATACTGTTTTATACTGGTTCGACTCCGCCGAGGCATACTAAATTAATTATTTTAGTAACTTATTATTAAATTAAATGCAGAAAATAAAATAATTATTAGTATTCATCGGTGAAATCGAATTTTAATAACAAGAAAGACATTTCTTTTTCCTGGGATAAAAAATAAATTATTTATGTATAAAAAAAATAAAACTTAAAGATTATTATTTAAATAGTTGCTAATATTTACAATATTTATCAGTTTATTTATTAATAACTAATTAATAATTAAAGGAATTTAATTTAATAAATTCGAAATTATTATTATAATTATAATTTTATTTTTTTATTGAATGGTAATTAGAAGTTGAAATTTTGTAAGGATTGTCGAATATTTTTTTGAACATTCTCGAACATTCTGGAATCATTTCGTATATTCGCGAATATTAGTTAAACATTCGAAAATGCGCTAGTCAAGTTATGAATAGATTGTCATTATTTTTATGAGAATTTGTTTAAAATTAAGAAACATCTTTAAAAAATATTGGATCTTTTTGAAAAATAAATTAGTGTAAATCGATGTTTTTAGACTTATTTCGAATTAAATTAATTACTTTGCTGTAATAAATCGTAACTAAATATTAGTCTGGGTGCAGATAATTTTTGTTTCATTTACAGAAAACAATAATGAGGATTCTATAATACTTTAATGAATTCGTAATTCATATTAGTTTAGCCAAAAGATTGTGACGTTTCGAGATGTTTCACGATTATTTCATTTATATTAATTTGTTTTTACCATAAAAATAATTGTTATAATTACAATAAAACGTGTTTAAAGAGAGAGAGAGCAGTCATTTGGAAATTAACAACTAATAAAATTAGAAACTGAAAGGAACAAATTACAAATCTTCTTAAAAAGAAAATAAATAATAAATAAAAGATAAAATATATAAAGTAATTTCTTGGAAAGAATCAAATAATAACTTCAGTCGTATCTCTCAAAAGCAACACGAAATCAAATTTATGTTAATTATCTACATGAAACGATTATAATATCTACAATTGTATTGATATAGAAATTGGGTCTATCACAACGATAGAACACCTTTGGAATGTTCTAGTCTTAGTTTTCATAGGTGGAAAAATGAAAACTTTCTTTTCATTACGATACCATGTTTTTTTGGCATGTGTATATTTTAGTTCAATTGGATCAACGAACTTATACGAGGTTTTTATTCCGAAAAACTTTGTTTTGGGATATAATATTGAGTTCAGGGAAGTAGCCTTGGGTTGAATCTTCCCATGTGGAGGATGATACCTGTTGGGTTATGTCTTATCATGTATAGGAACGGTCTGTCGAACCTCAGTCTTGGTGCGTCTGTCAGTCTGTGCTGTTTGCTCTCTCTAGCTTTAGAGTAAGTGTTGCCTTCAGTTAATACATCGTCGAATAAAGATGCATGAGCTTCTTTTGGCGTACTTAATTCACTTTGAACATCTTCATCTAAGTGCTGATCTTCGTCGAAGCTAAGTTCTTCACGTTCTGACTCTTCGTCCAAAGACCTCTTCCTCCTCGTCAAAGGAAGCCAATCGTCTGTAATTTTCGCCTGTCTTTGTCTTCTAATCATGGCCGTGCCATGTCCCTGCATTTGTCGTTGACGTCTGGTGTTGTGTTTTGTTCCGTGAGATCTTCCTATCCTGATGGCCGATGATGGATAGGTCTCAGTATGATGTCTTGCTCCCACTTTATCTTCACCGCAAGTGCTGAAAGTGTTTACTTGAACCATGTCCGAGAGGTGAAGATCATTTGATACACCGTTCAATCCACGCAAATCTGAAAAAAAAAAGTTTAGTGTAATTCAATTGTTTAGATTACTTGTAATAGGGAAGCCAAGTCCAGAATATTTTAGGAAAGCAGTGTAGACCTTAGGTAGCAAAGGCTCGATTTTCTGTCTAATGGTACATTCCCCCAGCAAGAATCTTACAGACTAAGCCCTTGCATAGAGTCACACGAGGAGTCCGAGCTTAGCTCTGAAGGTGTACAAATTATACATCAATCTCATACATACAATCATATACCAATAAATATATATCCAACACACAACCAGTTCACTTTATTCCACTCACCAAATCCCCGTTACATATCTCATTTATTTGTAAACAGTCGCTCCCTTTGTTTTTTGCTTAGATTGATAATTTAGTTGACTGGATTTTAGAGGAGAATATAAGGATCAAATACGTTTAGGACCTAAAACTCAAGACAAGCTGAAATTATCATACATGAAAACAGTCGCTCTCTCTGTTTTCATGAACCACAGCCTTCGTTTATGACGGATATCATGATGCAGTAGTCCCCGACCGTTGAAAACGGTGGACTCGAAATAATTCGAATGAACAATAGGCGTGGTGGAGTACAACTGCTAGTCTACTACTACTGTCCACTGCTCAACGCCAGCAAAAACTGTACAAGCTTAAATCGAACTAAAGTAGCAACTGGACGAAAAACTACTTTGTCTAAATTCAACTTTCATCTTTATAATTACGGATTACATTACTATTATTTAAAGATAGTACCTGCTCTAGAGGTGAAAAGTTCTTTTAATCCCATGTGTCTTAAAGCCTGAGTGATGTTCAGAACAGATCTGTGAGAGAATCTTGGTATCTGCAACTCTAATCCAGGACGTGGGAGAAGACTTCTCAAGAGTTTTGACCAACCACCTCGTCGGAAAGATGTTTCAATAAGCCTCTGTTCAAGTCTGGCAAGTCCATCGCCAGGAGCCACCTGTAAATATAAACGTTATTAGTAAATTTATAAAGTTATCAAATATCTTGTCTGCATATTGTAGTACTTAGTAGAGTTAACAAATTAAGACAGTATTCAGTTTAGCCAGAAACATTGAAAGCTATAGCAAGGCAACTCTGCTAAGTTTCAAGAACATTGTGGAGCTGTTTTCTCCATAGCTGTCAGATCTGATTCTGGGTGAATGTAATCAAAGCTTGTTTACACTTTTAATGTAAATTATTGATTCAATTTTTTAAGTTTTTGGTAGTTTTCATACTACGGAAAGTTAAATTTTAATTTAAATCAAATTATAATTATTATTAACTACGGGAAACAGACAGTGAAAAATACACTCATGTGCCGGGATTTGAACCACGGGCCTCTATATTTCCAGTATATCGCTCTTCCATCTAAGCTACGCAGGAGAATGATTTTTCACTACCGTAATCGATAACTAGTCCCGAATCCAAGCTTTCAATATTCATATACATTTAGACAGTCAATATTTATGACATTAGAACTAAACCAGAATTAACGCTTATAATTATAAAGTACTCAATTAGTACCTGTACCTTGTACAATCAATTCGAAATTCAATTTTTTAAGTTTTTGGTAGTTTTCATACTACGGAAAGTTAAATTTTAATTTAAATCAAATTATAATTATTATTAACTACGGGAAACAGACAGTGAAAAATACACTCCTGTGCCGGGTAAATTATTGAGTAATTGTTAATCTTAGATATATCAATTATGAGTTTTTAACCTTTGGATACTGTAGAGCTAATTTAAAAGAAAATGACATAAATCGGCACATTATGTTTAAGCAATTTGCTAACGTCAGATCGTCAAATTCAGCTTCATGCGCTTTTAAAACAAAAGACCAGCATTTGGTTTAAACAACATTTGTACGTATATTTGGTGACTAAAAAAGAATGTATAATTAAAGTGGAATGAATATTAAAAGTTGATTGGCCAAATCCTTTCTGCTCTAGGTTCATAATAATTTGAAACACAATCGGGGGCATGAATTTAGAACTTAGACAAATGCCTTATTGTTATATCTTAGGAATATGAAACTAACAATAAAATCTACAAGCAAGCATGTCTGGATTTGTATATAGTCAGCGCACACTGCAAAATTCATTAAGGTATATACTATACTGCAGTAAAAGAAACCAAAATAATACGAAAACAATTAATAAAATTGCTTCATCTTTAAAGATTTTCACTCAACCTATCAAATAGGTTGTGGGAAATTATAATTGCTTACTTGTCCTTGTTGTCCTGGAAGTACAAGAATTGTAGACACAGTTGAATCCGATCCTAGGCACACAGATGTGGCATCCAAAGATGGTTCGTATCCAGCTAAGAATGAAGTTCGCCAAACGACAGCCGGAACTGGAACAAGTCGTCTCTGCCTTGTACTAGGACGAACCACGAAATACATCTCACCGTCTCGTCCTTCAGTACTGGCAGCATCACAATCGCTCTAAAACATAAACGAGTTCACTTAATATAAAGCACCAAGCACCACAAAGAATTTTCTTCTTACTCTTCATTTAATTTGGTATGTGAGCTAGAAAAATAATGGAAAGGCATACCTGGAATATATTAGCAGTAAAAGCGGCTAAAGGTGGTCTCATATTTAGACTTGATCCTCTCAAATACTCAGGAAGCTTTCCTAAAGTTTGTCGTTTTACTAAAAGGTTAGTTCTTCTTCGAACAATGTCTCCGATGGCATTAAAGTTTACTTCCTCGACATGACCGTCGTAGTACTGATGAACACGTTCCTTGTAGAAATCTAAAATTTTGCCCTTGAACTGAAAATCAAACAATAATCTAGTCGTTATATTATGCAATTGAGATGAAAGTGTCTCACAAATATTTCTAGTAATAATTTTAAAGCATCCTTAATAATATGAGGTTTAAATAGACATTAGATTACCTTATCACTGTAGAGCTCTCTGACGAAGGAAGCTGTGGCTACTCCAACATTCTTAGAGTTGATAACAGATTCAGTTACATTTTTTAACACCTGATGAGGATTAAATGTAACCATGTCATCCAGTCGTAAGACATCGTTCATCTGTCCAGATGTTGGGCCTCGAGCACCAAGGAATACCATAGCCAACATCGATGTTGCTGAGAAGGGTGACAAAACAAAACTTCTAGATGATATTCCACCTTTACCAGATATCGATGTCCATAATCGGAATCCTATTTCGTTTAGTAGATCAGAGAATTTTTTAATATCTTCCTGAAGAAAAGCAGTCGAAGCTTCTAATCCCAAACTCTCTTGCGGTGCTGGGTGTAGCTCTATCGCTGCTGGAGGTTGCATATTGGGCTGATAAGAGTTTATACCTGGCTTTTTAAAGAACTTGTCATTATTGTTTTTCAACTCGACTTTCACTTGGTTCGTTGTGTTAGTGGATGAAGTTTTGTTAGCTACCGAAGTCTTATTAACAAATGAAGTCTTATTTGGTTTAAATTGTGACTTCGTGGGTTTTTCTGTGGGTATCCTAACTGGTTTCACTGGCTGTATCTTATGCGGTTTATTAGTTGAAATTTTATTTGGCTTATCACTTGCAGTTGTGATTGGTTTTGAAGTCGATTGAACAGGTTTTTGAGCACCCATCAACTTGTTAACTTCGCTAATCATGCTGTCGTCTAGTTTACTCTCTTTGGTAGGCAACATGCTTGGTTTGATTTTAATTGGTATTTTTACCGGAGCTTTTGTGGTTGATGGTATCATTGTCGTTGCCTTTGGAGTTGCTGGCTCAGCATCATTTAGCATTGCATCAGCCTTTACTTTTTCTTCTATTTTTAAGTTCATAGTTGTAGATGGTAATAATCCTCTAGTTGTAACTGTTACTGAATCAGCTGTCGTACTTTCTGAAAGGTCAAAGCTATCGGTACCCATTTCAATTCTTAAAAGGTTAAGGTCGGTCGTGGTTTCTTGAGCTTCAGTAGTAGTCGATGGACTTTCTTCAACAGATGTATATGTCGTCGATAATATGTCCTCTGCCATCTTATCTGGTTTTGCCAATCGCCTCATAAAATTTGGATCGTCTAGCAAAATATTGGCAACTGCAGATATTCCTTTTTGTATAGCCTCATCTACAAAAATATTAGTAGATGTATCCTGATTGTTACTCTCTGTCGTTGTATCTATGAAGTTGGTTGTCATTATTGAACTTGATTCATCGACATTAGGAGTACTGGTTTCTGTCGTCTGCGATGATTCTCCGTATACTGGTGTCGATGTGACATCTCTCTCGTCTATTGTTGTTGCGGTCTTATCTTGATATTTAGAATGGGTTTGGGTAACTGGTCTCTTCTTATCGGTAGAGAATATTGATGATGTTACATACTCAGGGATAGTTGTCATCGTGAAATTTCTTATCAATTCAGTGTCCAAATTTTGAACATTTAATTTGTTAATCTCGTTCGAAGGTTCAAGTTTAAGTTCTTCAATTTCACTCATCTTTTGCGTTGATGTAATAAATTCTGTTGTAATATCCATCGTTGATTCTGAGTTTACTGAGTTTGTAGTGGATTCAGAACTAAATACATTTGTACTCGATTCTGTAGGATATGTTCTCATAGTACTTGTTAAATAATCTCCTATTGTTGTTGGGTAAGTAATTTTATTTGGGTTTGATTGCAGAGTTGAAATTAATTTGTAGATCATATCTGAATTTATATAATCATTAGAAGGCACGCTATCAGTTTCACCGTACGCAATAGTCGACATTACTGTTGTTGTAGATATGGGAATTGTTTCTGTAAATTTTGTGGTAGATATGGTAACTGCCTCTGTAAATTTGTTTGTTGTAGATATGGGAACTTCCTCTGTAAATTTTGTTGTTGCAGGTTCAGTAGTACTAACTATAATAGAAGAAGTTGTTGGAGGTATTTTAGTCGTAGATTTACTAGAAACGATGTCCGGTCTAGCACTGATCAGTTGATTTAATGAAGCATATTTCTTTAAATCGTTTAACTGAATTACTGATATTTCTGTTGGTTTCTTAATGTTAGAAGATGTCGATGACTCATTCTTAATAGATTCTTGGATTTGAGTAAGCGCTTCACTTTTAATTGCTGATAAGTTTTCTGAAACTGGTTCATTTGTATATGGTCTAGTTGGTTGAACCGTAGTCATCAAAGGTTTCTTGGTTGTCTGGGTTTGAGGTTTCTTACTGCTTGGTTTATAAGTGCTTTGAGATACAGGTTTCGGCAATGTTGTCAGTGGTTTCTTGGTAGAATTGTACTTAGTGTATGTTATTGTTGTAATTTTATTAGCTGTTGTTATTTTATCCGATGTCGAATTAATTTGCAACGTTGGTTTAGTTACATGAAAATGCGGTTTCGTAGTTGGTATTTTTGTTGGCACAGTTGGCTTATTTGTTTTAATTGTTGTCGATGTTGTTGAGGTGTAACCTGAAACTGGGACGCTACTGGACGTCATCATAACTGGCACAGTTGAGAATGATGTAGGTTTTGTAAAATGATTCGGGTTAGTGTCTGTCCTTAGTAGATCTTGAATGAGAGCTGCGGCGGATGAAGCCATTAGCTCATCATCCTGTGTGATTGGTACAAGTTCAATAGTTTCTACTATATTATTTATTGCTGATGAGGGTAACTTTGTGCTCGGAGCACTTGTAGAAACGCTGATAGGCGTTGTAACGGTTGGTTTAGTCTGGAATTTAGTTGTTAATTTTGTCGATAGAATCGTCGTTTTTACTGGAGTACTTGGAGTTGTTTTTACCGGTTTTGTGGAAGAAGGAATAGAGCTAATTTTAGAAGGTGTTGAAGAAGGTCGAGTTGTCTTTGTTGGTACAGTATTAGTAGAGTTATATTTTTGAGAACTTGTTGGCTTACTGTACTTTTGAGGCGGCAATTTTTCGGTTACTGGGTGATTAGTCGGCTTTCCAGTATATTGAGGTTTCTGCACCGATGATAAAGGCTTGGTTCCGTGATTTTTATTAGCAGTAGACTGCGCTGTTGATCCTTTAGTTGGAAGAGGCCTCTTTACTGCGTTATTTGATGCAGAAGTTGTAGGTTTTCTGGTAGGCACTGTTTCTACCATTTGGTATTCTGTGAAAGGCTTGATCTCCGGTTTATGAGTTGATCTTACATAAGGCTTTGTAGTCGGCTTAAATGTTGTAGAAAATGGTGTAGTTGCAGTACTTGAGAATGTCGATATGGGTTTAGATGGTACATAGCTTGTAGTAGGCTTGACTGTATTCTTAATTGGTTTAGTTGTCTTATCAGTTGGGCGAGGACTTGTGGACGGCTTCACGGTGATTCGTTGGTATGTTTTATTGTAGTTAATTTCCTGTTGAGGCTTGACAGTTGTTGGTTTCGAATGTGTTTTAACAGGTGTGGTCTTTTTAGGAGGCTGAGTAGTTGATTCGTATTTATTTTTATCCGGTTTCGAAATGGGTTTCTGAGATAGATGATTTGACGGAGAAATACTTTGAATCGGTAGATAATGGATTATAGTAGAAGGCCTGTTAGTCGAAGTCGGTTGTCTTGGTGGCTTTGTACTTGGAGGAATGGGAGGTACAGTAGAATCAGGGAACTTTTCAATCAGAGGAGGTATTTTCACAGTGGTGTAATGTGCACTATACTTGAGCGGTTTTGTCGTTGGCTGTTGCTGAGGTTTGGAAGTTGTTTGGGTATGTGTCACTGGAGGGAGAACGTCGAATGTCGTCCCTTGAGGAATATCCGGGTAAGTCGGTCTTTGAGGAGTCGTTGAAGAACTCGTTGTAATAATCTCGGGAACGCTAGGTGTCGGTTTAATCGGTTTTGATAACATTGGTTCTTGTTTGAAATCTAAATCAGCTCCAAACAACCCTGGAACAAATAATGTGTAAAATTCTTCAGATTGCTACGTTATTAAAAAGTTTGAACAATATAAAATAATTTTGAATGGAGTAATAATTTGTGTTTTGATTAATACCTGGTAGAAGAAGACTCCACGAATCGTCTATGGGAAGAGGCTGAGGTTTAGGTGGTTCTCTCTCTTTAGCTAATTCTTCTCGGAGTACACTTTGAACGTTGGCAAGAACATTCTGGACACCTTCATCAGCTATATCTGGTTCTACCAGGGGTCGGTGGTAGTACACGGGTATACTAGGAGCTGCCAACTCAGGTCTGCTTGCAGCTATCAGACTCTGAATCTCTTCCAAAGACATCAATCTTTTGACCAGGTCACCTGAATCGTCTAATGAATAGAACTCGTATCTATCAGGCGATAAGAACGACCCAGGTGTACCAACAATTTGAGGCTTTACTGCATTTCCTCCTCCGTCTTTAATAACTGTTTTACTCCCGTTACCATGCTCCATGATGACTGAGACAGACGTCACCACACTAAAACAAAATAATATAGAAGATTATAGTAAAAACATTTTAACACATGAATCCAATAATTTCCAGTGGCGGTGTCATTTCAAGATAGAGTCAATTACTTTAGTGTCTTAATTATTTTATTTGATATCCATTTTTAACGATGGTGAAAAAGTGGTACTTATCAACAAGGGTTGAGCCATTCCCAGACAATAACAGGAAACATTGTATGAGTTCTACCTTGTAAGAAATTAACTTCCTGTATAAGGAGCTCTATCAAATCTAAACTTCAAAATTTATTTTTATGAAGTAATTGTCAGAGAGAAAAATGTCTCGCCTCTCTGAGATTCGAACTAGGTATATCGGATTTTTGACCTGAATTGCGCTAACCACTCGGCTACGTCCCTTGTCCATTGTAAAATGAGATACAAATATGAATGATAGATTAATAGTTACCTTGAACCTAAGAGTTTTCTTGACTCATCATTATCCATTATGGTTGAATCCTCTTGAGATGCAACTGCCCTAGAATAGACTATCAGAAGCAGGAGGGCCGTGAACCCACCCGCCCGTAACTCCATGACGAATGTATATGCACCTGAAACATATCATTAACAACATAATATGCATTACAATATATATATATATATATATATATATATATATATATATATATATATATATATATATATATATATATATATATATATATATATATACACTAATCAAATAAAATAATACAATTTCTTTTTTCCAGATTGATAAAGCTGGAAATGGACGGAAGAATTGTCTTCTGGCATATGCTTAGCTTGGAGCAGCAGGAATTAAATCAAGTAAGTCAAGTCAAAGATAAGCAAACAATTATTCTAATATAATAATTTCATCGGCACATCTTTAGATTGTTAATCCCCTGTTAATCTTTAGATTGTTAACAGAGGGGAGTAACAATCTAAAGAATGTTTACGGAATGTTCTTGTTTAGACTGTTCCTCCCCTTATAAAAACGGAAGTGTAATATTCCTTCGTCCCAAAGTACATTGGACTAAAATCCCTTTTTCTTAATAGTTATTTAGACAAAGTCATTTATATTCTAAACAATATAGGGGGGGGGGGGGGGGGGGGGACAATCTAAAGAAGTACCATTTCATCCTTATTCCACATTGATGTACGAATATGGGTCTTTATTCCACATTGATGTACGAATATGGGTCTAAAGATAAAAGATATCAATATCCAAAGCCTGTGATGTCTAACAGTAGTGTTAAAATGATGTTTTAAACATTAAAATTATAACGATGTGTGAAGTATAAAAGCATACTTTCGTATAAATCAAAGCATAGCTGGTTCTGAACCAGAAGCGTTGATTATCATAACTGCAGAGAAGAAATGCTGGAAGAACAGACGTCAGCGAAAATAAATTTAATGCAATTCGAATGTAAATTGTCAAACTAAGTTCACAAATTATTAATTTTTCGATTTAACTCAAACTTAAATCATTTTTGGACGCTTTAACTAATTTTTTTTTAACTAACGCTTTGGACTAAATTAAGCCATTCAAAAAAATTTAGTCAAATCTTCTGATTTATAAATCCTGCTGTTTCCCTCATCTACAGAACTCTAATTTTGATGCGGGTTTTTCTCCCACACCTATATGAAAATTTAATAAAGAAACGGTAAAACTAAGTTCACAACTTACTTAATTAATCCTAAGTAAATAATTTGTTGACGCTTCATAATGGCTTAATTCAGTAATATCTTCTGATTTATAAATCCTGCTGTTTCCCTCGTCTTCAAAACTCTGATGTTAATGCGGGTATTTTTCCCACCTAAATGATAATGTAATAAAGAGACAGTTTCTTACTCTTTGTTACTTTAACCTTAAGTGACGTCACTGCTCAATTTCGAAGATGCTAAGTTATATTTGAGTTTCCGGTTGTGTTTTATGATTGTGGGAATAGAAGAAGGCAGGCAGCTGGAGAGTATTAAACCCGGGTGGAATCAGTCAGTCAATCACCGGAGACTAAGCTAGACGTGACCAATCCTTTATAATCGGATCAAGTGTTGACCGCGAAGTATAATCCCACTGTGTACATACACAACCTCTATGTACGCATCATCCTATTTTACTCCTGATTTTTACACTTCTTTTACTGGTTTTGCACCTCGGATTACTTTTTTTGCTAATATCATATATAGCACTAAGAGCTTTAATCTAATTTTGTTCAAACAAGGAGATACTCGACAAATCACAAAAATATTCTTTTTAATTTTACTATGAAACAGATTTGAAAAAATACACATACGTATACGCAATGTAAAATTAAAATAAAATGTTTGCTAACTAAAGGATTTGTTAGAGTAGATATATTTCATGATTGTAATTCGAAGCAAGTTTAAAGGATTTATTAGATTAGATGTATCTCGTGTTTGTAATAATTTGAAGCAAGTTTAAAGAATTTATTAGAGTAGATGTATCTCGTGTTTGTAATTAGAAGCATGGTTAAAGGAATTTTTAGAGTAGTTGTATCTCGTGTTTGCAATTCGAAATAAGTTGGAAGGATTTTTTTAGAGTAGATGTATCTCGTGTCTGTAATTCGAAGTAAGTTTGAAGGATTTTTTTAGAGTAGATGTATCTCGTGCTTGTGATTGAAAGCAAATTTAAGCTTGAAATGTAATCTTGCTGAAGAATATTTTAGCTTAAGAAATAAATTAATTTATAATCATTAGTGAAAATACGATTAATAATCTATTAAGATAGCGCGTCAATTTCAATTTCGGTAAAAATGGTTTACCGATTAGTGTGGCAGATAGCTTCATCGTGTCATATTTAGTATACTTTAACGAATGTATGCTTTTTCAACCTATTACTGTCAAATTTATTTATCTTTCCCCCCAGTTTATAAATCAGTCAAAACATATTTGATTTTTTACATAAATTAAAGTATCACTTTAGCAAAATTTATAGAGCGCAGACGGTTGAAATTAGCCTTTGGGCTACTCTCAACAAACCATCCAAATTTCATAAAAATCAGACGGTATGGGTACTTTTGAAAATATAGGTGAAAATAAATGTATGTTTGGGCGTTTGTAAATGATAAACAAATGAGCACAGAAGGGTAAAACTAATGTGGGAATAACAATAGGCTAATTATGACCTACCATTTAAATTTCATTAAAATTGGATGATTGGCTTTAAAGATATTTTGGTTTGCAAAAGTTTAGCGCAGACTGACACGGAACCAAAAATGTTTTCTGGTGTTTGAAACGGATTCCCTTAAGGACATTAAAAAACTATGTTTCTTTAATGTCGGATGAAATGTTATGTGATCGTTTTTCAGACCGATAACATAGCTTCCGTTATCTTTGGTAAGAAAGAATAATTACAAGATAAAAAGAACTTTTTATTTACTACGTTTTTAAATTTTCTGTCGGATAATATGTAATGTAATGATAATATAATTGCCATTGTTAGTTATAGTTATATAATAATGTTAGTGAAAAAAAAAAAAAAAATACATAGGTCCGAATTGATTTACTTCACATAATAATGACAACCATCTAGAGAGCTGATGTTAAACCTATGTATAATAGGACAAATCTTTGTACAACGGATCTCACCAACACCGAATCTAAACCGTGCCATTGATATGCCCCTGTGTAGGGACAGTAAGAGAAGAGAAATGTGTACAACTAAAGAAGTACAGATGCAGAAAAAGTAAACCTATACCTAGGAAAAAAGTGTAAACTAACCTGGGTGTCACACGTCAATTAATTAATTAATTAATTTTTTTTTCTTTTTGCTGTCATTCAATGTTTACCTCTTAATAAAAAATCACAAATTTGAAACCCCTCAAAATGAAGATTGTAAATACTATGGGATATGTCAAAACAAATAAAATAACTTGCGGATTTTTTCCGAACTAACTTACCATACAGCAAAATTTGCTGAAAACTAATTAAATTCTGCTGAAAGATGGCTAAAAGTATTAAAATAATGCATTGTCATCGTGTTCTGAGCTATTCTAAAAGTTTCAAATGTTTAGATACTCGGGAAGATAGTTAAAAATCGATTACAAGATTTGTACTGGACAAACAAACAAACAAGAAAGCAAGTTAATAAAAACGTAGTAAAAAATTGATTCACTATTAAGATACATTCAATTAAGAATTGAAGGATTTTAGTAAGATAAATTGACTATATACGGTTTGTAAGTTGCTTTTTACGACTAGCTAACTGAATGACTGAATGAAGCTATCATTTATCATTCATAATTCAAGTTATCATGAATGAGGTTACTTACAACAAATATATACTAAATGAATTAAAGCCCGATCATATTGAAGTAACACTATCTATTTCAAAACTTAAAAAATAAAATATGATTTCTTAACGTTAGTTCGCTGTACTTATATAAATAGATGAATTGAGTATTGAAAAGTGTTTTTTGTTTATTTGTAACATAAAAATACATAATAATAAACTCGCAGCATTCATTATAGTTTGCAAGTAATTTTGAGGTCAGAACGACAATTGAAAGAAAAAAAGAAGTAAAAGTTCAATGAGACAATTTATGAAAACATTAAGTAAGTTTTAAAAGAAAAAAAAATATAAATAAGGAGAAAAATAAGCTTATAGGAAAGAAATAACGTCCTTGGAAGTAGAAGAAGTTTTAGGTTACGTTTAAAGAAGTTACGCCATGAGAAATTATACTTTGTTTTTTAAACTGGTAATCACAGTAGAAGTTTGTTTATCTCGTCTGGTAATAGATTGACCTTTTCGTGATGTCGAAGTTCTCTTCATCAAGGTCTTGGTGACAGTATTTTTTTGTTTAGTTGAGCGGTTGATACCGTAAGCATGAAGAAGTTTAACGAGATGTTAAGTGGTCTGGTGTTGTTTTGTCTTCATGATCTCTGGAGATCTCAAGGTGACAAGGTAGAAAGAAAGTTGGTTCTGTAAGATAATTGTGTGAATTTTGACTTTTTTTATTTTGGATTATCACGGATTGAATGATTTTTGGGGCTAACTTTCAATATGTTCGATTCAATTCAGTTAAAAATAGTCGGCAAATTAGTGTGGCACCAGTGGCGTAACTAGGGTAGAGGGGGCCCCCCCGCAAGAACTTTTTGGGGGCCCCACACCAAAAGAAAATCTATGACCAAAAAAAGAGCTCGCGGTGGTAGATCTGAATGGGGCCCCCTGACAATGGTATAGAAGTATGAATCCCAGATAGTTTGCTTTATAGGGGGCCCGATAGCATTGGTACATTGGATTGGGCCCCCCTGACACCGGGGGGCGCCCCGCAATGTGGGCCCGTGCGGGCCCTAGTTACGCCACTGTGTGGCACATAGCTTCCTCGCATCCTTTTAAAAATGTTATTGATGTTATACAAGCCAATAATGTCTAATTTATTTAAATCTTTCCCCCGTTTTTTAAATCTGTCAAAATTGTTTTGATTTGTTTATCAATTTAGCAAAAGTAAAAGAGCGCAGACGGTTGAAATTAATCTGGTGATATCTGCGAGCTACTTCCGACACTCATCCAAATTTCATAAAAATAAAAATGTGGGGAGGACACTTTTCTCACCAACTTCAAATTCACCTACACTCGCCCTATCAATGTTTATAACCAAAAAATTATATATTTTTGTAATCAGCTCGTCGTACCCTTTCATATGATAACCCTCACGGTCTCCAAAAAAAAAATACCTCAGTGTAAGAATAATTCTTACAAGTTTGCACCTTTGATAACTTTGGATTACTTGTTTGGATCATATAGGTGAGTGAAAATAATTAACAATAAGTTAATTAAAAAAAGGTTATATTTCGCCCTAAAAGACCTTAAAGACTTGCTTGAGTTTAATTTTACATGGTAAAAATATATATAGTTTGTAACAATTTTATATAAAAAAGGAAATATACAAAAAATTTAAAATGACCCTCAGATCATCTTTGTCTCACTGAGAACCTACCACTAGGTTAGTGGTAGGTTATATGTGATAAAATAAGTAATAATGATAAAAATAATTTGTCAATCAGTCGGACACTTCCTCGCCTACTTCCACCCACCCGCGGACCAGTAGTTTTTAAGGGTTGGGTGTTCACATAAATTTATACTAACAGACTGACAGACAAACACGAAACACGACATGTTCAAGGATGTCTGAAAAGGATTTCTGCCAAGGAAATTTTCAATAAAAAAGTTTATCCTTCAGATTACAATACTTCCAATGAAATGAATTTTTACAATAAACTAGGAGGAATTTAAAAAAGTAATAATCAAAAAGAAGTGTAAATCAAATTGATTTAGAGCTAATTTAAATGCATCTAGAGTAAAGGACGCGCTGAAATTGGGGAAAAATATTACTAAAATATTTATTTATATTCATAATATAAGAGGGTAAAATGAATATCTTTAATAATTCTAAAATATATTTGTCCTTTAAAAAATATATTTGTTCTTTATAAGGAAAATATAAGTAATAAATATATTTGCCGTAGCTTATTTTAGATTTTTCATTTCTCTGGAGCATTCTTTCCTTATAGATTGATTTATTCGATTTTTTTCCGGTTATAAAATCAAATTAACTAAAATTTGTAATAATGGATTCTTTCTCTTCCATCCAACTTTTTATTTTTTTATTTATTTTTTTGTTGGTTGTAATATTATTTTATTTATATTTTACATTTATTAAAATAATTTATTTCCTTATTTATATATTTTTAAGTATAATATCTATACATAAAATTAAAGTTTTGTCTCTACATTGATCAGAATTGTAAATTTTTGGATACTTTCTCATTTTTTGCAATCCGAAAACCAAATTCGGTTTTAACTATTTTCGTGTATGATATGTATGGTATGTATGAGTGTCTGTCGCAACCAGTCTGGCTTTATAGGCGAAAAATTAACTAAACGAAATCGATTAATTTGTTTGCAGAGGTGTACGCCAACATGTTGTGCATGTTTTAAGCTTGGTTTAATCGAAAAATATCGAGTAGAACCAAAGTTACTATCAATTTTTTAAAAATAACCCGATAACAATGTGGGCTATTGATACCCCCCCCCCCCCCCCCCCCTCCCCCACAGTTTTGAAGCTACAGCTTTGAAACTTGGTAAAAAAATTAGTCCTTAAATGTAGTTAAGCCTCTCAGAAAATGATCAATTTGTGATGTCTTTAACCTATTTTGCTTAATCAGCAAACATTTAAAAAATTCGTAAAAAATTAAAACATTTTCCGAAAGCGCTGAAATTTGCACTAATTATACTTCTTGACAAGCTGATCAAGTTTGTTGATTGTTCTTTGCCAGATAACCAGTTAAAGTAAGTTCAATGAAATCTCAATAGCAACAAATTAATTTACTCTTTACAATACTAGATGTGTGGTCAGTTGGTTGACCAGTTGCTTCTTCACTCTTCCTTCTTGACCTTTTTTGATCCTTTCATTGGCCCCTGATCCTAGAGTAACGCTGATCCTTTATCAGCAGATTCAACAGAGAAACTACTTCTTGAGCTGAATAAATAATAAGTTTTGCTTAAGACCTTTCTCCTCATCATCAGACTTTATGGCTTAAATGAGCGGTAACTGTACAAAGTACATAAGAAGACAAAGTCAAGCATTTCACATGTTAGGTAACTAAAGTGTTATTTCATCGTATTTTTTGTATTTTTATTCACTTATCCCGCATAAAATAGGTAACTAAAATAAAATTTTAATACTGAAATTTTTACTAATGAAAATTTAATTGTAAGTCCGTTTATCAGTCGAACAAGAAGCGCTAAAAAAGTTATGAGTTAAAGAAATAGGAACAGTTTTAGAAAAAGTTTAGGAAAGGAATTATAATACATATTAGAAACAAACAACTGGATTTCACCTGAGTTTTTTTTTAGCGTGAAAAATGTTTTTAAATGTCAGTAAAGTTTATGACAAGAGAGGTTAATAAAAAGTAACACGATAATATTGTCACCACAATTCTATATTATTAAACATACGCGTTACGACATTTATATCATCTTCAGTGTAAGTGTTAGAATAGTGAGTGAAAGACTACTCACTACAAATTTACTTCACAAGCTTTATGACTTAAAATAACAGTAATAAGTGAGGGTAGATTAAGGGTATAGAAGGATTAAGGAACCTAAGGTAAGGGATATGGATTATTAATTTTAAGGGTTATATTTATTTATTAAGGGATATACATTATTAAAGGATATATAATGTAAGTCAGGTATTACATTATTTTTCATCTACTTTATTATTTTTTTTATCCCTAGAACGACACACATACTTTTTTTTACCTAAACTCCACACAGAGGTCAGTGAGACCCCAATCAATTAATGGGTTAAATTAATTAATTAAAGATTTTATTTTTCAATTATTTATATATTTTTGTAAATATAATTTGTCATACTAAAAATACCATTTAATTTTGATCAAAACAAATAAGGATTTTAATATACGTCTACTAATAGTAATAAACGTTTTATTTTGGAACTTTAAACAGACTTAAACATTTTAGCAGCCCAAAAAAAAAAAATATAAAATAACTTTTTTAATACAATAAAAAAATAAGTCAGTTAACAGTGGTATATAAAACAATTACGTAAATGCCACACAGGGGTCTATGGGATTCCAACTCTAGTTCTAATGAATACTGAAAGAAAACTGAAACTAATAACACAAATATTGTTATCAGTATAAACACAGAAAGGTTCAATGGTAAATTTGAAGGGAGTCTAGGTTTAGAGAAATACAAAATAAAACAAAAAAAACTTAATTTTAGTTTGTATGGGGTCTGTGGGACCCCAATAAGTCGTTCTAGGGTTAAAGCTAAACAATTACATCCTTATTTTACCATACCTAAATTATTCCCTCCATATCCCTTAACTTTGGTTCCTTAATCCTTCTATAGCCCTATTCTACCCCCACTTAGGATAGTAAAAGCTTGTAAAGTAAACATTTAACAAAGTAGTCTTTCACTCACTATATAAACACTTAACACTGAAGATGATATAAATGTCAAAACGCGTTTGTTTATTAATATACAATTGTAGGGACAATATTGTTATGTTACTTTTTATTAACCTCTCTAGTCATAATTATTATATGGTACCACAAAATCTCTGCCAAAACAACCAATTATCTGTAAAGTTTACATTAAAAACTAGACATCATAAATAAATAAATTAGTAGAATAAATTTTATAAGAATGCTATTTTCTACTTAGTAAAAGCAGAAAATTGAGCAAGAGAACTCTTTAAAGATAAACTCAGTTATTTACAATTCTTTACCCTATATTTATCGGCCAGCGTTTTTGTGCTGTACACACCAAAAAAAGTGTAAATTTATTTCAAAAATTGTCTTATATAATTCGCTCTCATAAATAGATTTTAGAAAAAAAAAATGAGAATGGAAAGCCTAGGTTCCAAGTTTTATAATTAAAATAATTATTTATTTCACTTTATTAGAATACCGTCCTGCAGTACATCCACGTATTGAATTTGATAGTATTTTTTTCTGCCAAGCTCACGTAAGCTAACGGATTGTATCGTCTTAATTTTAACTGCGTCTGTATTAAAAATATTGAATAAAAATAAGTGTGCCCTAACTGGGAATCGAAAAAGGTCCACAAAAACCCTCTCGAATCTTATGTGACCATTCATCCAATAATATTACGTGAGGAAGCTATGTGGCACACTAATTGGCAGAATATTTGTAATTTTAAAGTTTAACTTCAACATTTATGGTGTTTTTTTTTCTAAATAGCTTCTCAATTATTTTCCCCTGTCTATTATTATCAATATTTTTCGTAATGCTTTATCGTTATATAAAACACAATTTATAACACATGCTGTAGCGAACTTAGAATTCAATAACTAAAATCCCAATGATACAATTAAATAAAAACAAAAAACAATAATTTATATAATCGAGTATTTTGCTGACAACACACATCGAAATTATTTATTATTGCTTAGCTGAGGTAACCACATTTATTCCAATAAAATGTAAATGTTTCTTTTGATTTGTTGGTCTTCAAATAGATATGATAACTTATCTAAATAGATATCTAAATTAAATTATTTAATTTTCCTTTTTTCTAAAAATAACATTAAGCTCATTGCCACAGGTTACGGGATAAAATATAAACTTCACTATATTTAGCTTGATTATTAATTGATTTAAATAATTAAATTAATTTTCTAAAACGTTTACTGATTTTAAGTAATGTAAACAAAGGTTTTTCTTCTTATAACAGTACAAAGAGGATATCCTAATAACATAAACAAAATAATAAATAAAGAAAGAACTAAACATTTATAAGTGTATTAGTTTTTATTAAATCAGTAAAATAAATTATTTAAATATAATATTTATTAAGTACTATTAATAATACTCTATTATTTATAATAATTTATAATTATTATAATTTTAGTTATTTAATTTTTGTTGTGATGGCAGCGTTTAATGTAGTGTAAGCACAGCCGGTCATTTCAGTTATTGTTCGAGGTGGCATATTGTTTCATATTTTTCTATCACGCCTTTTTCCGAATTGTTAATTTTCGTTCAAACTTTTAATAATAATTCACTTCTTAATTGGAAAAAAGTTAATGTAGTCTTTGCGAATGTATTGTGTGTTATAATTTTTTATAATATAATGTTTTTGTTCTTTTAAATCTATTTATATGTTGTGTGTAGTTTGTGCAGCCTAAACTATTGGGTTGATATGAACACAATCACCTGTAAAACACTTGTTACAAGTTAGATATTATTTGATTTATATCTATAGTTTTACTTTGTGTGGGAGAGAGTACCGATTTGTAATTTGTAATTACACGTCAACAAAACAAAGTACCGAATATTGCAATTACTCAACTATATATCTCTAATAATAATCAAAATCTAATCATATTAATAACTATAATTTAGTTTAGATTCTGTGTAAAATAATACTTGTTTATTTTAACGCATAGAATAATACTTGTTTATTTTACTACATAAAATGATAATTGTTTATTTTAACGCTTAGAACAATACTTGTTTATTTTAACACGTAAAATAATACTTTTATCTCCAGTAGGGTAAAAAAGTTATGATTTTGAATTAGTTTAGAGGGACTAAAACAGGTCTTTTCATCCCTAACTCAAAAGTAGGGAGAAAAAGTAAAAGTAGGGCGAAAAAGTAAAGTAGGGCAAAAAAGTAAAGATTGCAACTTAATTATTTTATAAATAGTAGAAAATGTATGGCTAATGTAATGAAGTTGTTGAACTCAGGTTGGCGGCACTGCGCTTTTTTGACCATGTTTATCTTTGTTTACAACATTATAACCTGCATCTAAATAACCTTCTATTTGAGTTTAATTCCAATTCTTATTTGTTTTTAATATTGAATCTCTTATATCTGCTATTGAAAGTGCTAATAATTATTGTTATTTATTAAAATATTAAATAAAAACTGTGCAATGGACGAAAATGTGTATCTTTTTTCTACTGGAGATAAAATATTGTATGTACCTCGTGAGTAAAGATTTCCCTCGCGATAATTATCTCCCTCGGCTGCGCCTCGGGAATTAAAGATTCTAATTCCCTCGGCTTCGCCTCGGGATTTAGGGACTATGGTTCCTTCGGCTTCGCCTCAAGAACCAACTTTTTCGCTCAGGTAATAATGGCTTACTTTACTCCCTAGGTGCATAAATAACTATTTTATCTTAACGCAATAGAACAATACTTGTTTATTTTAACGCATAGAACAATATACTTGTTTATTTTAACGCATAGAACAATTCTTTGTTTATTTTACCACGTAAAATAATACTTGTTTATTTTAACACATAGAGCAATATACTTGTTTATTTTACCACGTAAACTAATACTTGTTTATTTTAACTCATAGAATAATATCTGTTTATTTCACCACGTAAAATAATACTTGCTTATTTTACCGAGTAAAATAATACTTTCTTATTTTAACTTGTTTATTTTAATCCATAGGATGGCCTCCATCAACGATCTAATTCCTGAAGTATAGTTTAGTTTATTATTAAATACAATAATTATGACCACAACCAAAAAGTTATTAAACTTGATAATACAAGTAAACATAATTAAAACGCATACGATAATTGAGTTTTAGGATATTACAAAAGATTCATTTAAAGATTAGGCATTTCTATTATAAATGAATGGCGTCTTCATTCATTGATTCATTACAAAAGAAGGCCATGTGAACGCTTCATTTATTCATTCATTAAATGTCAAATAATTGTATCATAGAGTTAGAAGCTCAATTTAGCGACCTATATAAAATGGAATGACCTTTAGCTGAATATATATATCAGCAATGTAATACCGTGTTTTTGCACACTGCAATAAGGTACACAATTTGAGTTAATGAGATACACCAAGGGATATATAAATATATACAGGGTGGTCCAAAAGTCTCCCCCCCCCCCCCCTCTCTTAACTTTTGAACGGTTTGAAATAAATTAATGAAACTTGGGGGATCTCTACCATGCAAAGGGAACAATACTCCTACAGTGTCTCTAAAACGGCAATAGCTAGAGTTAAGAAATTTTGCATGGCTAAGTTCCTCTTAGCTGCTCGCTGAAAAATACTTTTAGGATCCACCATCTTATTTAAGATAGGGGAATTTGTTAAGGAACGAATTGCTTTAGAAGAAATATATCAACAAACTAATGTTAGGACATTGATGTTTATGTATCGAACCAATCAAGTCGATAAATAATGTTGTCATCGATGTTGAACTTTTGATGTATTGGCGACATCAATCGTGAAGAAACATCGAAATGAAAACACCAATGTTAACTCTCAATGTCCCAACCCAACAATGAACCAACCGTCCTACAAATTTAAATAGATCCCCCGGGTATTGAAATAATAGATTGGCTTGGGCCATTAAATTTTACAGGGAAATTAAAAAAATAGTCCTGGAGATCGTGCAAAAAAGTGTCTGACTAACATCAAGCTAGAATTTTGTGAACAAGTTAGTTTTTCAAATATTACAACAAATCTGCAACCTATTAAGTTGCATCAACTTGATTTTCGGTCTACTAACTAATTTTATACTCGCAGGATCATGAAAATTACATTGTCCCCCATAATTGGCGGGACATGGCCGCTCTAATCCGGCTTGTTTCTTTCATATGCTTTTTGCTAAGCTATGTCTCGCAGACGAACTTAGCCGACCATATATTCTTAAAACGCACCAAAAGATTAACTTATACTCAAAATTCTAGCTTGATGTTAGTTAGATCTCCAGGACTAAAAACAGAGGGGAGTAACAATCTAAAGAAGGTATACGGAGTGTTCTTCTTTAGACTGTTACTCCTCTTATAAAAACTAAAGTGTGATATTCCTTTGTCTCAGAGTACATTGGATAAAACATCCCTTTGTCTTAATAGTTATTTGGTGAAAGTAATTTATATTAAAAAATCATAGGGGAGTAACAATCTAAAGAAGTAACTAGTTATTGATGTCCCAACCCTACAATGATCCAACCGTCTAACAAATTTATATTGATACAGGGTTTTCAAATAATAAATAGGCTTGGACCATTAAACCTTTAAACATTACCTTTTGCTATAAATGTATAGGTATAATTTTTTACAAGCTTTTATTTAACTTGCAATGTTTGTATGTATTTATGATAGGGAAAAATCTTGCGTCTGATTTTTAAAGCAGTTATCCTCAACCGATTGAATTGAAATTTTGCATACACGTTTAGTTTGAAAGACAATGCATGGTTAGCTAAGTTACGTCATTCTAAATACAATATGGCGGACAGACCAAGATGGCGGGATAGTTATTTTTTTAAGCACGCCCATGATATGGGTATCAAATGAAAGGGTTTGCTTTTGCTGAGAAGAATAGAATAAATGCTTGCTTTTAAAAATGGTTTATTTTTAATAAAATTATTTGTGGTTGTCCCAACTCTTCAGAAATAATTCACTGAACACAACAATTATTATGTCCGTATTGTCATGGCATTACAAATGAACGTTATTATCGCCATTTGGCAGGTTACGAGAAATTAGTATAGGCACGGGCACGCACTTATCACTGATTGAATCGACACGCCCTGCGCATATCAAACTCGGTTAGCATGAAACCAAAAACGGATAAACCAACAGATGATAAATGTTAATTTTTGTATTATATACGTAACATGCTTGAGATTTACGCGTTAAGAATATCTCATGTTTATACCTAATATTTCTTATGGATATCTATAATTCTAGTTCTTTTTTTTATCCGAATGAAAAATGAAAGTAAAATAATAATAAAGAAGAGGTAAATGGACGGTATTCGGTAATGAAGATTGCGTGAGGAAGTAATCTAGAGCTGAAGAGATTAACATTGTGTTCGGACTGCGTATCCTTGTTCATCCCATCGTATCCCAGTTTATCACATCGTATCGTTTCATTCCATCCTTTAGTTCTTATACACTGAGCTAGGTTCCTTGTAACGGATACCCGCTATTCATCTAACGGACCATTCACTCATCACATGACTCTTTAAAAAACAAACACACAATATAAACAACTTGAGGTACGTCATTATACTTAGGTACTCAGGTACATATTTAGAATGTCTGATGTCATCTGCTTTGCTACAACTTTAAACTTTTGACTAATTCTTCTTCAAGTTGATAATGAAAGTTGAGTTTCTTGCAAATCGTTTCTCTTTTCTTTTTTTTTTTGATTCTTAGAATAACTTATATTTATTTTTCTATTAAACATATAACAAAATGCATCACCAGTAACCGGATACGGATCTTGGATTTACTCATGTACTTTCAAAATTTTAAGTACATTTTTGTATCATTTACTAATTGGATAGTCTTTATAATAATAATTATTATAGAATTTTACTCTATTTAACTAGTTACGTTTATTGAAATTATTGTATTGTTTTAATTGTTAACTTCTGTAGCTTTTGATTTTTAACTTTATTTTTAGATCTTTTACTTTTATTGGTATACTTTCTTCGATCAATAAGTACTTATTTATATTGCTTATTGTTTGCACAGATAAAGCTTTAGAAATTACATTTCATTGTATGGATGGAGAAGTGTTTTGTTTTAATTTTTCTATTTTTTTAATTAAGTTTGTTTGTCAATTTTCGATGCTAATAATAGATTCTCACTTCTTTAGACTGTTACTTCCCTTTTACAAAACAGAGGGGAGTAACAATCTAATGAAGGTGTACGGAATGTTCTTCTTAAGACTGTAACTTCCCTTATAGAAACAGAAGTGTGATATTCCTTTGTCTCAAAGTAAATTGGACTAAACATCCCTTTGCCTTAATAATTATTTAGTCAAAATAATGTATTAATAATTATACCTACACCCATTTATATATAAAAAAAACCAAAGGAGTAACAATCTAATGAGGGTGTACGGAATGTTCTTCTTTAGACTGTTACTCCCCTTATAAAAACAGAAGTGTGATATTCCTTTGTCTCAAAGTAAATTGGACTAAACATCCCTTTGTCTTAATAGCCATTTAGACAAAAGAATGTATTAATAATTATACCTACACCCCATTTATATAAAAAAAAAAAAACCAAAGGAGTAACAATCTAAATAAGTACCTAGATTTAAATAAATATATTTATTTAAATCTAGGTATTAAGTGTCTATAGACACTTAATACATAAAATCCAAAAAACAATTACTGACAACATGATACTAATCCTATGAACAACATGCAATTTTGTAGATATTTTTCTCTTAGCCCTTGGGTGATCTAAAGTTAAATTTTTGTTACAACATCTTTATTCAAGATGGCGGCCATTGATATGAAAAATCCGTCATGAGAATTTCACACTTTCAGCAACTTCCAGGTGGACCAAACGTCTGCTTTTCGTGGAAAGTTAAAATTTAAAAATACTTTTTTTAATTCTCGGAACCAGTTAGCTTAATTAGGGATTATGTAATTTCAGGAAATCATCTTTTTCGTTTTAGAATATTTTGGCTCATAAGTACATTTTCAATCCAACTTGCAGAATAATAGATGTTTAAATCTACTTAACTGGCCCCAATTCTAATGTTATAAATTTATTTTTTTTTTCAGTTGCGTGCAATACAGAGCTATGAGTACATGGTACTCTAATATTGCGTTAACGAATAATAGTTTTTCATATCATTTTTGAAGTTTAAATTCTCGTGAGTGATTTATTTTTACCATGTGCGTAAAGTAAAGAAGTAGGAGGATAAAAAACGGGATTATTTTTTAAGAAGCTTTTTAACTTGTGCTGTGTCTTGTGCCTGGATGGTCGACGCGTTGATTTGACTGAGTCGACCGCTAATTTAAGACGCCTATTCTGGTACGTATAACTTTCCTTGATATAGTCATTGTTTGTTTTTAATCAAATTATAAAATAAATAGTCACGCCTTGACTCAAAAAAACACAGGAATCCCAGTCAGTTTTCGTCAATCTCAGCATGGCTAGCTGATCTACCAATTCATTACCCGTTAAACGAATGTGCTATACCACACTTTGTGTCCATAAGTTAATGGTAGCTTTAGCGTTATATTCTACATATTAAGTTTTTAACTATGTGAATGTTTCTATCTTGGACTAAGAAAACAATGCTTTTATTCTATCTAGAAGTCGAAGCCCCACTAGAATTGTCATGTTATGTTAATTTCAGTTAAATGTTGCCAAGTCAGTCATATATTAGGTGTAGGTCAAGTGACAGTGTCAGGAATGAAAACTAAACTAAATTCACTGTAGTAGTCCGTGAACGAACGTAAAAATGTAAGAAATCTTTTATGCTTCTAAATATTTAAAAAGAGAAAAAAAATCCTGAAATCTTTTTCATATATATATTTTTATATTGGTAGTCCCTATTCTTCAGTATCCTTACCCTTTGACATACTTTTATTATAGCCGTCCCCATTCTGCTAAATCATTATGATATGAAATACTTTTATATTGGTGGTCCCTATTCTTCAGTATCCTTACCCTATGACATCTTTTTATATAGACGTCCCCATTCTGCTGAGTCATTATGTTATGACATATTTTTGTACTGGTAGACCCTAATCTTCAGTATCCTTACCCTTTGACATACTTTTATTATAGCCGTTCCCATTCTGCTAAATCATTATGATATGAAATACTTTTATATTGGTGGTCCCTATTCTTCAGTATCCTTACCCTATGACATCTTTTTATATAGACGTCCCCATTCTGCTGAATCATTATGTTATGAGATATTTTTATACTGGTAGACCAGACCCTAATCATCAGTATCCTTACCCTTTGACATACTTTTATTATAGCCGTCCCCATTCTGCTAAATCATTATGATATGAAATACTTTTATATTGGTGGTCCCTATTCTTCAGTATCCTTACCCTATGACATCTTTTTATATAGACGTCCCCATTCTGCTGAATCATTATGGTATGACATATTTTTATACTGGTAGTCCCTAATCTTCAGTATCCCTACCCTTTGACATCTTTTTATATAGCCGTCCACATTCTGCTAAATCATTATGGTATGACATATTTTTATACTGGTAGTCCCTAATCTTCAGTATCCTAACCCATCGGAATCCATATTTTGATTGTAGCAGTCCCCATTCTTACCCTATGGTATATTTTTATTTTGTTAGTTCCCATTCTGCCTTATCCTCTCTCTTCTTCTTAAGTACCCTTAACCTATTGTTAAAGTTATCTCTCTGCATATTATTGCAAAAACTAGTTTTTTGCTTGTGATTGTGAAAGCTACTTTTATGGATTAATTTAAATTGAAATGGACAACATTTATACATACGGGTATTTTAATCCAAATATTTATTTAAATTTGAGAAACAAATCTTTCTCCCGATTTTCTATCATTATTAGTATTTCCAAATTGAGAGCTTATTGTTTTTAAACTTTGCCTTGGAGTAAGTTTTTTATAAATTTATAATGATATTTTTACTTTAAAATCAGATGTGCTTAGTAAATTTTAAAATGCTTTCTCTGAACTACAAAATAGTATAGTTATTTTTCATAAATTTCAATAGAGCCATATCTAACTCTTCAACGTATTTATATTTTAATTTAATGGTTTTCTTTTTATAATTTAATTTTAATTTTTTTTTTTGACAATTCCACGTGATATTTTACTAAGCAATTGTTTACTATGATAATTATTTTTTATTAGACTAGTATTTGATAATAAAGTCTAATTAGTTATCTATGATCTAGGTTTCAAAAGACTGTGAGAAATGTCAGAGTTGGGTTTATGAAACATTCTATTGAAGAAGTTAACTTTTCCGTTATATAATTATCTTCAATATGATATGAACTCTGATGTATGTTTTACAAACCAACAAAAACAATTTCATAAATTCATAAAGATATATTTGGGTTTTATTAAATCTGTCAATTGCCATGCGTAGATTATTAGTTATAAGAAACAAAAATAAGTATTAGTATTATTATCTTTATAAGGATAAAAAAAAAAAAATACCGATTTTCTCCATATCATGGATATGTTGTTGGACATTGAATCCACATATCGTCATTTCAATGGTTTTCCGTGAAATGGAGAAAACAAGTAATCATTTATCTAATTGATATAGAAGATCTTAAGTTGGGAAATTATGAAACATTAATCCATTTTAATTACCATTTTTTCCGCTAGGAGCTCTGATATAATTTTATATAAAATTTGAACTTCTATAGGCCAAATATGCCAAATATATTCACAGTAAATACAAGTGAAAACCAATCTACCTCCTATAATATTCTAACTTTCTAGCACGATATTTAAGAGCGTCACATTTTTTAAGTCGTTTTCTTCATGACGTAGATAATTAGATTGTTACTCCCCTATGGTTTTTTAGAATATAAATGACTGACTAAATAACTATTAAGGCAAAGGGACGTTTAATCTAATGTACTTTGGGACAAAGGAATATCACACTTCTGTTTTTATAAGGGGAGTACAGTCTATTGAAGACCATTCCCTACACCTTTTTTAAATTGTTACTCCCTCTGTTTTTGTTATAAGGGGAGTAACAATCTAAAGAAGTTTCAATTTCTTATGTATCTAAGAGTTACAACATATCCATGTTAAAATAAATTTAAATTTCTTAAGCTACTGGCTTCCAATAAATGAACATCTTAAGAAATGTGAAGCATTCACAGACGACAAAGAATCATTTTGATCTCAAAGGGGTAAAAACCTTAAAATGTATAAATCGTATGAAATATCAAAATCAAATTTTTCCTTTCCCTTATCACTGTACTTCCCTTGGTATATTAGAAGTCGTGGGTTCGATTCCGTGCCATGATACTCTGAATTGCATCTATGAATTACGGACGGAGCAGGGCGAGGGACACCCCCTAAGGGGCACTCTTCCCCCACGCTTTGACGCACGCTTATATAGCTTACTAATGACCACATCATACTCGCTTCGGCGGTACAATGTACAAACGTATGATGAGTGAAGTAGCTGGAACTCTCCACCACGGGACGTAAAATGGGCCTAATTGCTAGTTTCGAACAAGTGGTTCGTCCTACCCGTTCTAGTAGGAAGTACTAGATTACTACTACTACTACTACTAGTTGGTATATTAGAAAGTAAACAAGTAAGGCACGCTTCACGTAAGTAAGTGAGGTGATAATCGCTTATTACTGAACGATTAAGTTAAAATTATTAAGTATAAAATGTTAATAATTACATATTCTTTTTCAACACTTCAAGACCTTTAAATTGATGTATAACATGTCATGGTGACTAAAAACGTTTTTTTTAGTCGCCCGCCATATTGGCCGCCATCTTGGAAATATTAAGTGTTAAAACTCCAAAAAGTGTACAGTTGTCACAGATACCGAGATGCCCCTGTGTGCCGAATTTCATGTTTCTAGCGATAGTAGTTTATTAATTGAAACATGCGAACGGACAGACAGACATAGCCGTTATATAAGGTTTCTTTTCGTACTTCGTACAAGAATCCTAAAACCAATAATTCACATTCACGATTATCCCCTTCCACTACGGTTCCTTTTTCTCATTTTGTATATTTTTTTTAGAAAATATATTGTTGAGGTTTTTCACGAGCCAAATATTCTTCTTTTTCTTACTTCTGGATTTTATCTTGTACTGTAACATTGTTTACGCTTAAAAAAAAATCTAGAGTCTTGAAAAACGGTAACAAAATAAATAGGACGGGGGAGTTGGAATCAATAGGGTTAGGCGCCAGGATCAAGTCTGGGGCCCCGTGGCCCTTGGTACAAGACCCTCACAACAAACCGATACCGTTGCCATTATAAAATCCCTTTGTGCCAAACTAAAAACAACTCAATCTTCTCTCTATTTCTTATTCTCTTCTTTGGTAACTTCTACCTCGTGCCTTCGTCCCTCCCCCCCCCCCCCCCCCCCTCTCCTCCTCTTTTTTTTCGTACTTTTACTTCTTCTACCCCATTTGAAAAGATTTGTATTTCGAAATTATAACGAAATATATCAAATCAAAGATATTTATTTCTTGTGATAACAAAAAGATTTGTTATTATTTATTACATTTGTGTTTTTATTGTATATATATATATTTTTTTAGTTCTTTATAAAAAAATGTCGAAAGGACCAGAATGTTCTCTTTGATGTTATAATGTATGTTATAGTTGAGTTGTAATGTTGTAATGAGGTGGATCATGAGATGAAAGCAAGTATAACAGCAAGAACCAGATGATACTTTGATAGTATACAGTAGTTTGTTATAGCTAAGTTGTTAAGTTAAGTTGTAATTAGGTAAATCATGCGATGGAAGCAAGTATAATAGCAAGAACCAGATGCAGATGATACTTCGATATTATAAAGTAATTTTTTATAGCTGAGTTGTTAGGTTGTAATGAGGTGAATCATGCGATGGAAGCAAGTATAATAGCAAGATCCAGATGATACTTTGATATTATAAAGTAGTTTTTTATAGCTGAGTTGTTAAGTTAAGTTGTGATGTGATGAAGGGAATCATGCGGTGAAAGCAAGTATATAACAGCAAGAACCAGATGATACTTTGATATTATAAAGTAGTTTTTTATAGCTGAGTTGTTAAGTTAAGTTGTGATGTAATGAAGGGAATCATGCTATGAAAGCAAGTACATATATAACAGCAGGTGATACTTTTCCCTTCGTAAAATATTCCACTCTAAAAATAATAATAATAAAAACATCCCGTGGGAGGGCTTAGTTCTGACCATAGGCGGCTAAGGGCTTATATATATCTACATAACTATATAGATATAAAGACGCAATTCCACTGAGGCAACATTTAGGGAAATTTTGCATGCTGTATGCGGTATTGTCACATGCTACACTCAGTCTTTCAATCGAAGGAACAGGAAGTGACAAGAAACAAGTATCTTTGCCGCATGCTGTACATGTTGATTGTTGTTGCCAGGTCGCATGCGTCATCTCTCGACAAGTTTTAAGGTGTCGAATAATGTCGCCATTGTCCAACTGTTAGTGGATCAGTACGCCTTGTAGCATACAACATGGAGTGAAATGTAGATACAACTACCTTGTTCATAGAGGACTATCATAACTCACCTGAGTTGTGGAATAATAAAATTAATACTTATAACGACAATGGAATAAAAAATTATAAGCTTGAGCAGTTGGCAAGTAAATACGATTGTACTGCGTGTGATTTGAAGAAGATAATTAAGAATTTCCGTTCAGCTTTCCATCGTGAGTGAAAGAAACTACAGTCAAAGAAGAGTTTCATCTCCTGGCAAAAAGGGGAAATGGTTTGCTTTTGAACTTTTAAGTTTTTTATGAGATGACGATCAGCCTAGATCAACATTGACAAAATCAAAATCTTCTATCTTCATTCGTGTAAAATTTCGAAATAGAGCTTCATCGTCAGCAACAAATTGCCCGTAAAAATCGTTCTGAGATTCTACCACCAATAGACAATTCTCTTCTACACCACCGAGACTTTCTTCTTTTTTTACGTTGCTTTCTTTACGTTTGACAATGCAGTCACCGAATATGCAGCTGCCGCGACTGCTTCTAAAGACATGATACACACTGAAGTTTCCTTGATAGAATCGTTTAAGACGCATGTTACAAAGCGCATGCGACGGGGGAGTCAAATGCCGCATAAAACATTATTAAAATTTGTAGCACACCTAACAACAGACAACACTAGGGAACATGTAGCAAGCTTCTTGTCGGTCAGTGTTGCCAAGTAAAGTAAATGGCCAATGGGTTATCATTTGGGACTGTAAAGGTACCAACTAAGATCTATTAAGGGAATATGAAAGAAATATATAGATCAACGCATATAGACCTTCAAATAAAAATAATGACTAGAGTATGACAACAAACTGTATGTTATTTCCACAGGACCAAATTATGTGAAGATGGTAATTGTTTCTGACATTAACGCATCTACGATAAGCAGTGGTGAACCCACGTGGGAGCTGAAGCCCCACTGATATATAAAAAGGCCTAAATAGATTCATTGCCAACTTATGTTAGAGATTATCCAGAGATTGGTGACAGTGATCGATCCTTTTTTCTTATTGAACTATTTGGCTTGGCACTAGATTTCCGATCTCTCATTGGCTATTTTCCCCTTCCTCTTCAGATTATTTTAGCTGTCTATGTATTTATTGCCATGAACAACGTATTAGTTTTAAACAGAGAAATATTTATAGAATGAAATATTCTTTTCTGCAATAAACTCTTATGCTAAACTATTGCAGATCATATTGCACTGAAAGAAAACAAGAAAGAACTTTGTTAAGCACTTCAGAAAAAGTAGATATAAAAATGCTTTTCTAGACACACAATTCAATCAGTTTATTACATAATTGGTTTTACTAATTAATATTAGATTGCAAAATACAAAATAAAATATACATTATAGGACCTATATAAAGGTTTTTTTTTGTTTTTTTATCAATGGTAAAAAGAAAAAAAAATTATGGTATTTGGTGAATGAAATATATAAATAAAGAAAAAATGGTCTGTTAAAATAAAATGTCATAAGAGATTAATTTCTAAACCCCTAAATTTCAATTTACTTTTATAGACTTAAAACTAAAAAGAATAACTATAATAAAAACTAAGTAACTAAAAGCATTTTTAAATCTTCTTTTTCTGAAGTGCTTAACAATGTTCTTCAAAGTTTTCTTTCAATGGAATTGGAGAGAATATAGTTCAACATATGAGAAACATATTTTTTCTTATAACATTAGAATCCGTCATTATTAGAACATATTGCAAAAAAATTTAAATTATACCCTAGTATAGCGTAATAGGGTGTAACTAATTTGTTTAAAACTTGTCATATTGAGCTCACCACATGAGTGCTTTTAGAGATGACCGCAGGGTAAAACCGCAATCTCTTGGCTTGACCCACAAGCATTCATTTTATCCGTTATTAAAGATTAATAGCGTCAATTTTCGATTTAGCATTTTGAAACTCATGAAACATGTTTCAATTTCGTCTTAGATCTAGTTAATTTATCATAAATATCACAGATCTTCGTGTTCAATTGAACATTAGCTAACAAATCAGAATTTCTTCAAGAAATATTTAAGATATTTAAAGTTAAATATGTTATAATATAAAAAGTTAATCACGTGCCGTGTATTTAACTATTCCTGCTACAATATACAATGGATAAATTCATTGTAGGAAATTATTTAAGGAAAGAAATCCTTCTTGTTAAAATATTAAATTTGTACAAGAAGAGAGTCTTTAATAAAAATAAACGCAAAACATACACAAAACACGTGGATTTGTAACTGAATTTAAGTGTGTTCTTAGTGTTCATTTTACTTCCGAGCTTACCGGAGTTAACGGAAGCTATTTGATCGTTTCGAAGAACGATCATATTTTTATGTCCTCCATTTTAAAAGTTATAAGACATAAATCCGTTTCAAACATTATTTGTTCCGTGTCTGTCGCTCATTTTTTGCTGAACCTACATATCTAAATAAACAGGTCAAATGTGTGCTAGTCAGCACACAGCGAGGGTCCGTAGGCAACCCTGTATAGTTTAAGTTGTACCCAATTGATGGTGTTTTTTAAAATGCTATAAAGCTTACTTTGAACTATCCTATGGGTCTGATATTCTCATAACACATAAACATACTTCTGATTAAGTATTTTTTTGCCACTGAACCGGACTAAAACCATATAAATATATCGAAAAGACCATAGTTATAAAAAAAACGTATTTTGTCAATAAAAAATAAAATTATATTTTTTTCGAAATTTCCAAAAAGTGATATCTTTACTTTTGGTCGAAGAATGTTCAGGAATTTTTTCAGATTATTTGCACTTCACATAAGCGAGATAGAGGGGGGGGGACACGTTTCACACCCACTTCAAACTCGCCTACGCTCGCCCGATCAAAGTTATAAAATAAGAATTATATATTTTTGTAATCAGCTCGGCGTACCCTTTCATATGATACCCCTCACAGTGTCGATAAAATAAAAAAAATTTAACCCTTAAGTTATTTTACCCTAATTTTTTTTTAAAAATATTTTTTCAAGTCGCTATATTTTTAATATATGTGTAATATATGTGTAGTACAAGACACATACATGCCAAATTTCAAAGTGATCGGACGAAAAGTGTAGCCGTGAGAGCAGGCGACAGGACGGACGGACAGACACACGCAGGAAAATATAAGGGTCCTTGGTTTTGCCTACGGACCCTAAAAATTACTCGTCTGATTTTGATGAAATTTCGATGATAGGCCATAATTAGCCCATTGTTAGTCCCAGTAAGTTTCAACCATCTGCGCCCACTTGTTTCTCCTCCACATGCGCACAAACATACATTTATTTACATAAATCTATATCTTCAAAAGTACTCATCTAATTTTTAAAAAATTTGGATGGTTTGTCGAACGAAAGTACCTGCAGATAGCCCCAGATTAATTTCAAACGGTTGCGCTCTTTAAATGTTGCTAAATTGATACTTTGATTTATGTAAAAAAATCAAAACAATTTTGACAGAAAACATGGGAGTGGGGATATAAATAAAATTGGCAATAATAGCTTGTAAGAGCATAAAATCATTACTACATAAGGAAGCTATTTTCCACACTAATTGACATACTGTTTTTTTTTTTTTCAAAAAAGTACTATTCGTGTTGTGAATAGTTTTACATTACTCCCTCTCGTTTAGTTCTTTTGATAAGAAAAGAATAATAATAAGAAACTATTTAATAGAAGTTGGTAATGTATCTCTTTAACGTAGTTATAAAGATAACAACAAAAAAAGTTATAGAAATGAGATAAGATTCCTGTTGAAGTCTATTGTTAACGTCAGTTTTAGTAAGGGTTTCCATTGTCTGTGCTACTGGAGAATCCAGAGTTGGGAAAGCCTTTTTCTTTCAGCTTCTGAACCTCCTGAAGCCTTCCCCAAACCAACATTCAGGAGCCGCTGAAGCAAACCTTTCTGTCCAGATATAATAGACTGGGATTAGACCGTCATACCTCACACCCAACATTACGTTACAACATGTAAATTGACCTAATAATCAAAGCATTATTTTGTAAAAGACAAAATATTATTCTCAAGGTAAAATCTCTTATCGATTTAGCATTCAATTATAATTGATTGGTTTATTTATTTTTTTATATTCAAAGTGAACAGTGATTAAGAAATATTATTAGCTTAAAATTTTAAAGTTCTTTTTATTTTTTTTTTTTTTTCTCCCTCTCTCTTACACTCTCCCCTTTCATTTTCCATTTATTTTTTAGTTGATATAGCATAGTTGCTTATCAATTGATATAACACCGTTACTTATCAATTAATATAACACCGTTGCTTATCAATTGATATAACATCGTTGCTTATCATTTGATAAAACACCGTTGCTTATCAATTAATATAACATCATTGCGGGATCAATTGATATGACACCGTTGCAGGATCGATTGATATTAGATTCTTGCGGGATCAATAATTGGTATAACACCGTTGCGCTTATCAATTGATATAACATTCGTTGCGGGATCAATTGATGTAACACCGTTGCTTATCAATTGATGTAACATTCGTTGCGGGACCAATTGATACAACACCGTTTCTAATCAATTGATATAACATTCGTTGCGGGATCAATTGATATAACACCGTTGCTTATCAATTGATATAACACCGCTGCTTATCAATTGATATAACTTTCGTTGCGGGATCAATTGATATAATACCGCTGCTTATCAATTGATATAACATTCGTTAGGGGATCAATTGATATAACACCGTTGCTTATCAATTGATATAACATTTGTAGCGGGATTAATTGATATAACATTCGTTAAGGGATCAATTTATTTACAGTGATTTTCGAAAAAAAAAATTCAGGAAGGGATTATTGTTATTATTGATTTTATAAATAGTAAATATTAAAACAAAAAAAATTTGTTTTTTTCTTAAATAGTGTTTAACCCATTAAGGCTCCGAAGTAAACATAGCTACAGACCTAAAATCCCTATTAATCAGCTGTGATATTGGAAATAGTCAAATAAGGTCTCCAAAATCAATATTTTAAAAATTATGCTTATTATTATTTAGCTGATGTTTCACAGTAAATTAAGGTAGCATAAATATTTATCGCTAAGCCACTAGGGTTAAGACATAATATATGTTTGTATATTTTTGGAATAAATATGTTACATACATTATGTACAGGTACATATGAATAAAAAGGTGGGGGAAATTTATTTCAATAATTAAGGGGCACTTCGTTAAATTGTTACACCCCTATGATTTTTTAGAACTTAAACAACTTTGACTAAATAACTATTAAGACAAAGGAATGTTTAGTCTAATGTACTTTCGGACAAAGGAATATCAAACTTCTGTTTTTATAGGGGGAGTAACAGTCTAAAGAAGAAAATTCCATACACCTTCTTTAGATTTTTACTCCCCTCTCTTTTTATTATAAGGAGAGTAATAATCTAAAGAAGTGACAATTAAGGTTAGAATTCTTGAAGATATATTTATCATCATCCCTTAATTTAAAGTAACATTATATTCACCAACCTTAACCAAGTGATCGACAATTTAAAAAAAAAAAACTTTCTTTTTTATAAAGCCAAACAAAGTTTTATTAAACTGTAACACAAGTAGGTAGAAGGAAAATTATCGTTGTAATAAGAAAGGGAAACACGATTCCTAATTTATTTATAGGTATTCAAATGTATTTAATCTCACGTACAAAACGTTGACAGTTGCCGAGTCTGACTTATACAGCATTTGAGTAGGTATTTCTCAGTATATTATCCTGCATATCACATACTAGGACGTAAATATCTTGTGAACTTTACCTGTCACACCTACGTCGTCTTTTTTACCAAACGGTTTAGGTTTTTCGGGGTCAGGATTTCGGTATGCATCGACAACGAGATTGGGTCTGTATCGTTAAGGATTCCACGGTTAAGTGGACGTTCCACATTGAATTGTTGTCCCGTGCCAGCGAAGCCCCACGAAGCCAAGTATCGCAGGTTGGAAGTATAACAGTTAACTGTTTCCCTTGTCTCTTCTTTTAGCAGGTACACAGTGAAGTAAGATAAGACATAGTATCCTGTGGTTTTGTTCAGTAGGAAGACACTTGTTACGATGTTTCTGTTCAGACTACACGGTTCAGGTGACACGAGACCCGTTCAACAGATGGTTCTTTTTCCTTCAGATTTTTACTGATCCCGTTATAAAGTTGTTCATCCTTTAAATTTAACCTTTTTTTGGAATAATGAATTTCTAATTTGCGTTCCCATTTAAAACTACATGTTGTTTTAATGTATTGATTTATTATGTTACATTTGTTTGTTCATTCCACTCATTAATTCTTTAATACATTAGGTCATTACTGAATGGAAGGATCATCCTGCTTCCACTGTGATCACATCCACTTATTGTGATCATTAGTGTAAAACCAACCCTGCTAAGTTACAGTGTTGTTCTACCTTAAATCAGTTGTGTTGTGTTGTTGTACCTGATTAACACATTAGACTAAAAACAGATCAAAGGGATCGGACTCTTAAAAAATCTACTCGCTGCGCTCATTAATGTTTAACATATGTTTTACCTCTCTAGAAATTGTTTTTTTAAGCGAATACAATACCATTCTAGGTGATCCCGCAGGCTCAGATCGCTCCAACTGACAAGCTATATAATAATCCAAAATCTCTACTTAATCTTGCTTTAACGGTACTTATTTAGATTGTTACTCCCCTATGTTTTTTTAGAATATAAATGACTTTGACTAAATAACTATTAAGACAAAGGGATGTTTAGTCTAATGTACTTTGGTACAAAGGAATATCCACTTCTGATTTTATAAGAGGACTAACACTCTTAAGAAGAACATTCAGTACACCTTCTTTAGATTGTTACTCCTCTCTGTTTTTTTTTTTAAATGGGAGTAACAATCTAAAGAAGTGCCGCTTAACCAATCATGTATGATCACATACCCGTTATTTCTATATTTCTTTTAACTTTTATTTAATTTAAGTTTTTGCTTGTGAGGTACTATTAAAAACAAAAAAGAAAAAAAAAGTTCCTAGTTTACTAAAAACAACGAAAGCATTATTATTATTATATATATATTTTTTTTTTACCCCGAATTGAAAAATTCTTTGACAAAAATCGTTTCAGACATCAGGGAACATTTTTGATTTCGTGTCTGTCTGGCGTTTAACATTTTTACTAGCCAATATATTATACCTTAAAAACTATACTTTCCACAAGTTGAAAAGTGTGTTAGTCCCACATCAATCCATTCAACCGAAGGTATTTGAGTATTTCCTCATCCCGCCCTATATGAAAGTAAAACAACATGAATAAATTTAAATGGGTGGCCTTAAAATAAAAAAAACAGTTTAGAGTAAGGAGAGGTAATAGTTCTGGTTCGATCCTCCGGTGGGTCACAATGTTTTTATCGGTAATAACGAAAAGGTGAATTATTTTTTTCCGAAAATTTTATCGCCCCAACATAAGATATTAGCATAAATTATTTCATAATTTTAGGACATCCGTTATAGGGTGGTTAGGGTAGGGACATTCATTGGGTAAAATTTTGGCGCTTAAAACGCAATATTGGTGGTAAAAGTCATAAAATGTTATATATGTTTGTAATCTACTCTTCAGTATAGCTTTCATTTGATACCCTACATAAAAAAATGAATGTAAAATCATTTTTAGCTTAGCACATTTTTGCGCATTACGCATGCTAATATTGTTCAAAATGTTTGAACAAAGACAGTATTTCAAATCTCTTAGCGTGATCGGCCCAGGGGAGATGAACCAAAGTACGACGGACGGACAGACACATCACCCTCAAGGATGATCTTCGAAACCTTAAAAAGCTTAAAAATTTTCCCATAAATAGATAAATACATGTTAGTCTTTGAATAAATCTTAGATTAAGAGTAATCATGTCTTTACAAAGTAATCAATATTAATTTGGATTTGATCCCTGTTTACAGTTAGTTACACGGATGTTTTGAACTGATCCTAAGATAAAACAATTTAAAAGAAGTTTCTTTAACAGTTCCAGAGATGTTTACTTCTCTTCTGATTGCGACTCGTTTACTGTTGTTTACTTCGGTTTTTCTCACAGTTCCATTTGTCAACTTGTTATTTCGTCTTCTTCATTCCACTTTAGTAAATCATTCTATCAATTCCTTCCTAACGTTATATTGTCTCTATTTTTCATTTTGACACCTTTTAGATTTGAATTGGCAAACAACTAAATTAGAAGTACACTCATAGTTCTGTGACAGACAACTATATTGATAACTGTACCGCAAACAGTCAAATACGAGAAATAACGTTAAATTGGTAAATTACTTAGTCTATTTTCTTCAGTTGATCCCTTATGTTTTTATTAGATCACTATTTCCTCACCTTTTACTATTTTCATTTATTAATTTAAATAACTCTATTTCTTCCGCATTTCAGCACTAATGATGGTCATTTGAAGGCTGAAAGCTGCTTTGTAATAAATAAACATTTATCTAAAGAAAAGGAAAATCTAAATTGGTAAATAACTTTAAAAAAAAAATACATTGTGTTAAGTATGCGTATAAGTGTAACATAAACTGTTTCTCCACGTAGATTGAAAACTTGCTTATTTAACAAAGCAGCTTTCAGCCTTCAAAAAACCATCATTAGTGCTAAAATGTGGAAGAAATAGAGTTATTTACATTAATAAATGAATAATTAAAGATAAAAAGAACTTTTTATATACTACGTTTTTAAATTTTCTGTTGAATATTAAACCGATACCTAGGACACAAGTGTAAACAAACCTGGTTGTCACACGTCAATTTATATATTTCTTGGTTTACTTTTCCTTTTTCGCTGTCATTCCATGTTTATCTCTTAATAAAAAATCACTAATTTGAAACCTTCAAAATAAAAATTGTAAATATTGGTCATGTCAAAACAAATAAAATAACTTGCGGATTTTTTCCGAACTAACTTTCCATACAGCAAAATTTGCTGAAAACGAATTAAATTCTGCTGAAAGATGGCTAAAAGTATTAAAATATTGCATTGCCATCGTGTTATGAGCTATTCTAAAAGTTTCAAATGTCTAGCTACTCGGGAAGTTAGTTAAAAATCGATTGCAAGATTTGTACTGGACAAACAAACAAACAAGAAAGCAAGCTAATAAAAACGTAGTAAAATAGTAAAATGTGAGGGAAATAGTGAATGAATGTAACTATTATTTCTTCATTATTTCGGCCCTGATGATGACCTTCTGAAGCCTACTTTGCTAAATAAACAACTTTGCAGTTTACGTGGACAATTTATGTTATTCCCTGATTGCCTCGTATGCTCTCATATCTATTAGAGATTGTGATAGGTTTTTATATTATATATATTTATTTTCTTATTATTATATACATAACTTTGTTTCTTTAAATATAATTATGGGCTTAATGTGCATTTGATCTACTGTATGATGTAGAGAAGAAATTCAAAATACTATACAGACCTAAGTTTGTAAAATTGTGCTTGTAAAGTTGTCACAAAATCACATGTTGCAAAACTCCAGGAGATAGCTTGCAAAAATGTGTCTGGCTAATGTCAAGCTAGATTTTTGTGTATAAGTTATCTTTTAGTGCCTTTTAAGGATATGTGGTTGGCCAAGTTCGCCTGCGGGACATAGCATGGCAATAGGCTTTAAAAAAAAAAATTGGTTGAGAGCGGCCATGTCCCACCCTATTTGGTGGACAACGTGATTTTTATTATCCTGAGGTCGATATTAGTTAGTAGAAAAATCAAGTTGATGTTAGTTTGTCACTTGATAGGTGACCACTTTGTTTTGGAGTAATATTTAAATAACTTACCTATCAAGTGACTAACATCAACTTGATTTTCGATCAATTAACTAATTTTGTACTCAGGATAATAAAAATCACATTGTCCACCATTATTGGCGGGATATGTCCGCTGTTTTTTTTTTTTTTTTCAATTGCCAAGCTATGTCCCGCAGGCGAACTTAGCCGACCACATATTCTTAAAAGGCACTTAAAGATTAACATGTATACAAAATTCTAGCTTGATTTTAGTCAGACATTTTTTTGCATGGTATCTCCTGGACTATAACATCGATTGCAGTTTTAAATGCCGAAGCCCGCACGAAAAAAAATTTATTTTGGTGTGCCTACCTTATGACTATGTTTTAAGATTCAATTATTGTCGTGAATAAATCTCTCTCTTCTCTGGTAATCGAACAATATAAGTTAATATTTAGAGTTTGGTTCCAATTAAATAACCGTATTCTTTACACGTTAATATCTGCACCAACTATCTATTAATTAAAACAATCAAGATGTTCATTATTAATCTATTAATCAAAACCTATTAATAAAACTATTAAATAAAACAATCAAGATGTTCATTAGTCACGTTTCACAACTTGAGCAGTCTCTTTCAATTCAAATGTGATTACTTACTCAATATTCGCTACTTGCGACTATTATCCACCTACGTAATTATCTTTAATGTCACAGCTTTAACCATACACCGTACCTCCTCATACCGTACAAAAACACAACCTGAATGCGGAAATTAAATTAAAAGTAAAAGCCGGACAAAAACAGTAATCATAGAGATAAACAGATAAACTTGGCAAACATTTATAAATTGAAAGTTGATAAATTACATCTAAATGTTGGGGAAAAAATCTACATTGCTTTCTTTCAAACTATTGTGTAACCAGCTGGCATCTCCATACGGGTATTAAGTGAAAATGTCATTTTGTTATAACAAAAAAAAAGAAAAAAAATACACGGAGAGCTGACCGTTAGAACAGTAGAGTATATTGTTTTGTTCTAACCCAGATAACAGTATTATTCTAATTGATGCCGTGTTTTCACTATCTTCCAATTATTAAAATTAACATTCACCGACTAAAAGCTGGTGGCTTCGAGTTTAAACAGGTTTTTTAAAGTGATGGAATTCTGATTCGTATGAGATTCGATCCCCTAGTTTTGTTTTCGGTTATTTTTTTAATTTGTTTTAATTTTTTATCAATTTTTAAAAGTGACCGTTGTGTTTTTTTTTTATCACAAATCCGTTTATCTTATACAGTGTTATTGACCCGGAAAATGAAAGAAATGCAACATGCTTAAAAAAGTCAAAGGGATTTTGTTTTACGGATATTCGTGATGTGGGGTGTACAAGAGGATACTTTAGCACTTCCTAAAATTGTTACTCCCATTATAAAAAAAGGGGAGTAACAATCTAAAGAAATGTAAGGAATGTTTTTTCTTAGATTGTTACTCCCCTTATAACTCCCCGATATTATACAAGAGGGGTGTACAAGAGGATACTTTAGCACTTCTTTAAATTGTTCCTCCCGTTATAAAAAAGGGGAGTAACAATCTAAAGAAAATGTAAGGAATGTTTTTCCTTAGATTGTTACTCCCCTTATAACTCCCCGATATTATAAACCTCCCAGAAGTGTGATATTGCTTTGTCCCAAAGTATACATTAGACTAAACATTCTTTTTCCTTAAAAGTTATATATTCTAAAAACACAGGGGAGTAACAATCGAAAGAAGTACCGATACTTTGAGCAAAGAAATGTATTTGATTTTGGATTGTACCAGTTCATTTTTGCACCAAGTGCCCTTTAAAAATTGTATTTTTTTTTTGGGGGGGTTTTTTGTGTTCACTCCCCTCTATTTTTATATTAAATCAACTAAGAAATAAAAAAAAATCGCAGTTATTCTTTGACAAAAAAAAAACAGAATTATTAGGATTTTGCTTTCGAGCTTACCGAAGGTAACGAAAGCTATGTGATCGTTCTGAATAACGAAAAAATTGTATGTCTCCGATTTCAAAAATTCCAAGACAGAAATCTGTTTCAGACATCAGGGAACATTTTTGGTTCCGTGTCTGTCTGTGAAGAGAGTCTTTAATAAAAATAAACGCAAATTTAAAGCAATCCTATACACAAAACACGTGGATTTGTAACTGAATTTAAGTGTGTTCTTAGTGTTCATTTCACTTACGAGCTTACCGAAGTTAACGGAAGCTATTTGATCGTTCTGAAGAACGAGCATTTTTTTATGTCCCCCATTTCAAAAGTTATAAGACAGAAATCCGTTTCAAGCATTATTTGTTCCGTGTCTGTCTCTCTTTTTTTGCTGAACCAACATATCTTAAAAACTACACGTCCAATTTTAATGAAATTTGAGTGGTAGGACATAATTAGCCCATTGTTGGTCCCATATAAGTTTCAACCTTCTGTGCATTTTTGTTTCTCTTCCACATACGCACAAAAATACATTTATTTACACCTATAGCTTCAAAAGTACTTATCTGATTTGTATGAAACTTTTATAGTGTGTCGAAAGTATTCCGCAGATAGCCCCACATTAATTTGAACCATCAGCGCTCTTTAACTTTTGCTAAATTGATACTTTAATTCGTGTAAAAAATGAAAACAATTTAACAGATTGAAAAAAACAAAAAAATAAAAAAAAACAAAAATCAGGGAAAAAATTAGACCAATTAGACAATAATGGCTTGTAAAAGCATAAAATCAATAAAGTACGTGGATAGGATGCGAGGAAGCTATGTGCCACACCAATTGGTAGTCTATTTTGTTTTGGGTCACATATATATAAACGTATTACAAGTAAAAACTAGACTGGTTTATAAAAATTTACCTTATATGTGTGAAAATCCAATTGTTCACTGTATCAATTTAGTGTAACTTTCCATCCATTAAGTTTGACAGAATCCTTAGCACTTTCCTGTGACATACAAAAACAAGGTTGTTAAATTTCCAGTGATAACAGTAAAGCTACAATATTAGAACTGAGTCATTAATATGTGTACGTGGGGTTACTGAGTCCGGTATAGTCCGGATGAGTCCGGTGGTACTTAGTATGAAAATGTAGGTTTACAGGTGAAGTACGTGTGGCGTAGGAAGGGAAGTATTAAGTTTCGCTTTCACTTGTAGATGCATCGTCAGGCAAGTTAGAACGTCGTACAATTTAAATGAAGTTGTTTAGAGTCAACGTTAAGGATAGTTCCTGTTCAGGAAGTCGAACCATTTGACTGTTCATTATCCAGGACATGGTCTATTTAATAGAACAAAGATTGGTAGGATAACTCCTTTGAACTTTGCGCACCTCAAGAATTTATATTTAGACTACCCTTCTCTCAGCGGTTCTCATGCTAGGAAACAGTGGCTATGTTTATATAGGGTGTATTGAACCAAAAAACATCGATGTTGACCTTTTGATGTATCGGACGATATCGATTTTTTTTCTTCGAAAAACATCGAAATTATCGGAAATCGTCAATTTTTCTTTTCTTGCCCTTTCTTTAGGGGAAGAATCGACCTTTTTGGAGTGGCTTCGGCTACTAAACTACTCTACTAAAATACTCGACCCGTGCAAACTAGGCAAACTAAGGCTTGTTCGCACTTTTACAAGTAATTTAGTCGTGTGGCGAGTAACTTAGTAACTGAGCTAGTAGCAACTCACCAAAAATCGTTCGCACTTGCACTTTACTAAACTGTCCAGTACATTAGTAGTAGTGGTAGTAGTGTATTTGCAAGATGAACAGGCAACGCAGCAAAGTAATTAAGCTAATAAAGCTTATTGCCATGCCTATTTTAGAAGAAGTTGAAGAAGAAATTAGTATGTCAAAAGCGAATAAAGTATGGATACGAAAATGGACTCAGATAAGGGATGAATTAGGAGGTACTACTTCTCTTCTCAAAGAATTAGCATTAAAAAATCCTAAAGAATACTTCGGAACTTTGAGAATGACTGAAAATTGTTTTAATTTTCTGTTAATGAAAGCGCAGGCACAAATTCAACGAAGGATACCTATTTCTACTCGCCCGAAAAAATAGAGTGAAATGAATTAGCAGTAGTAGTAGTTACCTAGTACTTCCTACTAGACGGGTAGGACGAACCACTTGTTCGAACCTCGCAATCAGGCCTACAGTGGACCCATTTTACTTGCCCCGTGGTGCAAGTAAAATTTTCCAGGAGTTCCAGCTACTTCACACATCATACATTTGTACATTGTACCGCCGAAGCAAGTATGATGTGGTCATTAGTAAGCTATATGAGCGTGCGTCAAAGTGTGGGGGAAGAGGACCCCTCAGGGAGTCCCCTCGCCCTACTCCGACCTCGAACCATAGATACATATCACATCTCATGACACGGATCGAACCCACTAGACAGCGTGGGGGAAGAGAACCTCTCATGGGGTGCCCTCGCCCTGCTCCGTCCGCGATTCATAGATGCAATTCAGAGTATCACGGCCCGGGATCGAACCCACAACCTCGAGTTGCCTCGACTCAGTGATAGCTGCGCGGCGTCTTTAGCACCTCGGCCACCCTGGCTCCCTTAATTCTGTTTACATGAAATGAATTAAGTATTTAGTCAAGTAGTTTAGTAAGTTACCAAATTACTTGACTAAAATGTTGCCGTTCAGACACGTTTAGTTATTAATCTACTCGCTACTCGACTAAATTACTTTCCAAGTCCGAACAAGGCTTAGGGTTGGCTAAATTGTTTGCTGCACTGGGTTTTATGCCCATAATCATATCCGCGATTCAACATTTTTTCATGAAGTGGAAACCAATGTCAACACTGTCTCACGTCTAATTTAATTTATTTTAACATTGTGATTCAATGTTAAATACAAATCTCGGTATTGTTCATTATTAATTATTGCCTGGCCTACGCTGCCCAAAAGCTGCTGTACCACGGATAAATATAATTTTTATTTAGTATACTTGTTTATCAATTTAATAAAGTATATTTTTTTATTAATTTTCCACCGGAAGAAAATCCAGCATAACTAATTGTAGAGGAAAATAAAGTTTGTATTAACTTTTAATAAATTTTCAAACATGTACAGCTTCACTTTGTGAAACTCGATAAATAACTTTAAAGGATATCTGAAGGCAACATTAGCTTGCCAATAATTATTTTAAAGATAATTAACTTATAGTTTAAATAAAAGTAAATTTAGTTGTTTAATGCTTAAAATTGGTAACTATAAAGTTTCTATATCCATCCCACCCGACCCATTTCTAAACTTTTAATTCTCGTCTAACATGTATATAGCACTTAGTTAGTTGAAAATGTACATACTACGAGTTCATGAAACTTTGTGACATAGATTGAGCGAAATATTAAGTTCTATTTGGTGCTTTTCCCAGTGTTTAAAAATACCGTATCTAGAACTAACGTTTTCCAAAACAAGATATGTATTCAATTATATATTCATATTATAGGAGATGAAGGGGAATACCTTTTAACAATGTCATTTATCTACTTTATTATGCTTGTAGTTATAGTTAGTATGTTTCACATAACGTACGCGTACGTGTATTTTTAAATTTTTCTCAGTCTCAATAATCTGAGTTGGGTGGGACCGGCACTAACTCGGATTATTGGAAATTTCTTAAAAATGTTAATTTGGAATTCTACTTTTGGAATGACAGCTTCTGGAGCCCGGGAGTAAATCACGAAATCGACCGATAACCATAACTTGAGTAAAAGTAAACCGATTTAGTTAAAATTTACTACACATGTTCATTTTACCAATGCCCAGGACGAGCTCGTAGGATAACGTTATCCGCCCAAGTGTGTTCGCGCCCAACGCTCACGTAAACGTAAGCTTCAAACGTAAAATTGGAATTTTAGGTCGGGAAAAAAATCTAACTTCATCTATTTAATGAGACAAACATTTTTTTCAAATATAATTTTTCAGTAAAACCAACAGTGGACACCGCTATGAAGTGTTAAAGATCGCTAAAACTATTCATAGTTTTTACACAATAAACATTATAACAATAAGGTACATGATTGGATGCGAGGAAGCTATGTGCCACACTAATTGGCAGTCTATTTTTTATTTTTATTTTTTATTAAAACGAATACCGACATTGATTTGAAGTGTTAAAGATCGTTAGAACTATTAAAGCGGACCTAAACGTTTAAAATAGAGAAAACAACGTATAAAGTGATATCTTACGCTCTAACGTAACGATTTTAATAAAACTTGTTTCCGTGAAACAAGGAAACTTTTTCCTAGCTTATATTGATTGGCTTTAGCAATATAAACTATGAAAAAAGCCAAATAAAACGTTTTTCGGTACTTGTTAACTATGCGCCCTCCTGTTGAAAAACACCCCCAGCTACCCACCTACCTCTAACCACTTCTAACCACCTCTAACCACCTCTAACCACTTCTATCCACCTCTAACCACATCAAGCCACTTCCAACCACCTCTAACCACTTCTAACCACCTCTAACCACCTCTAACCACTTCTAACCACCTCTAACCACTTCTATCCACCTCTAACCACCTCAAGCCACTTCCAACCACCTCTAACCACTTCTAACCACATCTAACCACTTCTAACCCCCTCTCCTTTCACAGGAAAGCTTAATCAACAAAGTACCAGTTTTTCTTAACATTAAGATTAAAACTAAGATTATATTTTCTTTTAAATACATCTAACAAACGGCAATTATTTGTTGATCTTAAAACTAAAATCTATGACCTAGCTGAAATGGTTCTATGATCATAAACATGATTTTGACCTCTAAATCTCATTTCTGACCCTTGTGATTAAAACTTCCAAAAAAAAGTAATTTTTTTGAAACCCTAGTTCCACCTTTAAAAAGGTTTATTGGTTTGAGATTTCCTCATTCGATTAGCTGATTACAACACAAAACTAAAGAAAGGTAATCATTTCGACTTCACAAGATTAAAACTATTTTATTTTTAAAGATAGTTTTTGTTGTTAAAAATCAAAAGTTAACGTAGATATTATTTTTTACTTTATTAGGTGTCAAAGAAGCGATTAGATAAAAAAAAGAAGAAATAGCAATAAATTATAAAAACATCTTTACCAATAATTATAAAACCGTTTTGTAATTAATTAAAAAAACATATGTAAGGTAATAGCTAATAAGACTGTAAATCAATAATTTTTCTATTATTAGTATCACTATTTCAGTGAAATTGTCATTCTTACAAATAATCTTTATGTAATACATAATTAATTTTCTTTCTCATAATGTCCTCGCTAAAATTACAAATAAAAATCATTAGGTTGGAATTTAAATAGACTATAATTTAACCGTTTTTAATAAATATCATCTGACCGTTTTTTGAGGGTTTTTGGTAGGCAGTTCCACCAAATTTATAGTTAGATTTATTTATTTAATTTTCTAAACATTTTATAAAAAAAAACGTTTAAAAAGTTGTTTTGCAGTTAAGTCTCTAGTGCGTAGGTGACAGACGACTGACGGAAAAAACGTTGTTGGACTTGGGAGGGGCCTTACACGTGAATATACATTATTCTCCTTTTTTAAAGGTGTTTTATCTTCTACTGACTGGTTTAGGGAATTTGCAAAGAGCTTTGCAAGCTTTGTGATCTATAGCTAACCTTCTAGCTTAATTCCAAGGGGCATCTTCATATATTCTTAAAATATTATCTTCCCAGGTCTCAGGCTATTTCTTCTTTTTCCTCGACCTCTTCTTCCTTCTGGTCTAGCTTCGTAGCTTTGCTTTGGATGCCTGCCCCTTGTATATCCTCATAACATGTCCAAACCGTATCAATTATTTGGTAAGAACGATATCTTGGATAGCATTTATTTGTAATGTATTTCGATTGTGTATGCAATCTTAAAATAAATATTTTGTCATATCACAATTCTTTCCCTATAAACATTAATACGGCATATGTGGGAAAATAAAAAGATGACTATGTTATCCAATATTTATTGATGGATATATGAGAAACAAGAATCATGTGTAAGAAGTTGAGAAAGTTTTTTTAAATAATAACATATGTTATATGTTTACCAGGTGAGGGTAACTGAAGAAAAAATGCCTTAGTTAAATCAGTTATATAGTTATTTATTAGTTCACACTTGTAAAAGAAATAGTCAATAGAGTGCAAAAAAGCGTCTTACTAACATTAAGATATAATTTTGTGTATAAGTTAATTTTTTGGTGTCTTTTAAGAATATGTGGTCGGCTAAGTTCGTCTGCGGGACGTAGCTTGATAATAGGCTTTTGAAAAAAAAAATACACCTGTGGAAATCGGCCATGCCTTGTTTATTTTGGTGGACAATGTTATTTCCATGATCCTGAGAAAAAAATTTGTTAGTAAACCAAAATTCAAGTTGATGTTGGTTTGTCACCCAATAGGTGACCTCTTTAATTTTGGAGTAATAAGTAGTAACACTAACCTATCAAATGACAAATTGACATCAACTTGATTTTAGGTCTACTAACAAATTGTTTGCTCAGAATCATGAAAATAACATTGCCCACCAAAATGGATGGGAGAGCGGCCATGTCCAAAATTCTTCTCTCCATTATGTGACAAACTAACATCAACTTGATTTTTGGTCAACTATCTAATTCTGTTTTCGGGATCATGAAAATTACTTTGTCCACCGAAATAGGTGGGACATGGCCGCTCTCCACCGGTTTATTTTTTTTCAAATGCCTATTGCCAAGCTATGTCCCACAGATGAACTTAGCCGACCACAAAATTCTTAAAAGGCATCAAAAGATTAACTTATACACAAAATTAAAGCTTGATATTTGTCAGACACTTTTTTGCACGCTATCTTCTAGCCTATAAGGATCCCATATTGATTGGTTTTAAATAAATGTCACCATAAACTTTGAGGCTGTAAATTTAATGTTTGATTATTTAATGTGTTTTATAAGAATTGAATTAATACATAGAAAATTTATTACAAGTCTGACTACAGTGCAATTGAATAACCATCTCTTGTGCAGTCACTATTTCCCCTGAGTAAAAAACCTTTTTTACTCTTTATAATTTATTGTCTTTCACCATTTAACTGTTAGTAAGTCTTAAGTATATATATAAATCATTATTGTTTTATTGTTAAACTTTTGTAGAATATCTGCGAAGTTAAATTCATTATATTTCATTTAATATGATATTTCCTTGTAATGGATATTGTTGTTGTTTTTTTATATATATTTTCTAAGTAAAAAGATTTAGAGTGGAGTTAAGTTAAGTCACGGTTAGTTCGCGTGACTTCTTCCAGAGTTCTCTTGTTTCTCTGTATTTGGGCTCTTGCAATGTTACGTTAATGAGATCTTCTTGAAACCCTTGTAATTTTTATTTCCCGGAATGGAAAAATCCTTATTTTATTTTAACTTTTGCTTAATAACTTGCTGAAAGTAGTGGAAGGATTATGGCCATTCTATATGAAGAACGAAATTTATTTATGTCTCCAAATTAAACTCATCAGTCATTAGAGATAATTTTTTGTCCCCGACAGTATGTCGGTCTGTCTTTCGTTTAACATTTTTGCGAACCCTCATATCTTAATCTTTTTTCGCCTATTCCTTCCTTTTATGTATGCGCACAAACCTTTTGCTTCCATGTTTATCGTAGGTAACGGAAGCTATGTGATCGTTCTGATGAACGAACATTGTTTGGTAATTCTTTAGTTTGTTACTCCCCTTAAATTAAAAGTAGAGGAGAGTAACAATCTAAAAAAGGTTTGCTGTATGATCTTCTTTAGACTTTTACTCCCCTTATAAAAACAGAAGTGTGATATTCCTTTGTCCCATAGTACATTGGACTAAACATCCCTTGTCTTAATAGTTATTTAGTCAAAGTCATTTATATTCTAAAAAAAACATAGGGGAGTAACAATCTAAAGAAGCACCTATTGTTTTATGTCTCCGATTTCAAAAATTCCAAGACAGAAATCCGTCTCAGATATCAGACATCAGAGAACATTGATGGTTCCGAGTCTATCTGTCGTTCAATTATTTTTCGAACCGACATATTATCTTAAAAACCACTTGTCCAATTTTGATAAAATTTGTATGGTTTGTCATAATTGGCCCATTGTTGGTCCCATAGTCCATAAGTTTCAACCTTTTGCCTCCATTTGTTTCGTTTTTACATGTGCACAAACATACATTTATTTACACCTATATTGCTTTCGAGCTTACCGAAGGTAACGAAAGCTATGTTATCGTTCCATGTCTGTCTGTCTGTCGGTCTGTCCTTCAATTTTTGTGAACCAACATATCTTAAAAACTACACGTCCAATTTTAATGAAATTTGGGTAGTAGGCCATAATTAGCCCATTGTTAGTCCCATATTAGTTTCAACCTTCTGCGTATATTTGTTTCTCTTCCACATGCACACAAAATACATTTATTTACACCTATAGCTTCAAAAGTATACTTATCTGATTTGAATGAATCTTTTATAGTTTATCGAAAGTAGCCCGCAGATAGCCCCAGATTAATTTAAACCGTCTGCGCTCTTTAACTTCTGCTAAAATGATACTTTAATTAGTGTAAAAAATTAAAACAATTTTGACTGATTAAAAAAACGAGGGAAACAATTATACCAATTAGACAATAATGGCCTTAAAAGCATAAAATCAATAAAGTACGTGGATAGAATGCGAGGAAGCTATGTGCCATACCATTTTGATTCTATCTTCAATAATACGCCTCTGATTTTTAAGAAATGTGAGTGGTTTGTCGAAAGAAGCACGCAGATAGCTCCAGATTAATTTATACATATCATTTTTTTTTCGTAAAAGCAAAAATCTTTAAATTACGTGAAAAGACGCGAAGTATCTATATGCCACACTAATCGGCAGACTATTTTATTTAGTTTTCGTATTAAATGATTCAATTAACACGAATTATGACTAAAAAACTTTTATATAGCGTTCTATTATTTTTTTTAATTGTTAGTTAGAATTCAGCTGGAGTTGAAGCAATAAGAATATTTTCTGTTTTAAAAAACAAGTTATATGAATTGGGTACTTTAAGATAAACCTTATTATTTTATCGATTAAACTCCGCCACGACTTTGGCTTTCTAGTATTTCGTCGTATTCCATTATTGAAGCAATGAGGGAAATAATTGTTTGCAAAACTTCTTTTTGCAAAAAACTTTGTCAGTATTGTTAAATCGTTGTTTGATATCAGTTCTGTTAGCGAGGTTTGAACTTATTATAAAATGATAACCTAGTTTAAAAAAGCAATTGCATTAAACATAATTGCACTTTTTAGGTATCAGACTGCCAAGATAAGAAAGTATAGCAATAACAATTTTTAGTTCTAGAGTAGTATGACATACAAACTAATGTTTAGGGCTAAAACTGAATTTTAGTTAAATTAAGTTTTAGTGTCGAACTAAAATTTAGTTGAGGTTCATAGTACGGGTAAAAAACTGTAGGGTCAGTTCTATTCATAACTTGTTTTAGTTTGTATGTGTATCAAGAATAAATATATTAAGAACGCTTTAGTTCTGTGTAATAAATGGCCTTAAGGCTCTACCGCTCTTTCAGGTTAGAAAAATCATTAAATTGAAAATTGTATTGGTTCTAAGCAAGATATCAAAAATCTAATCACAGGCTTCATTCCTAATTTTAATTCTGCACAATTTGAGCCCTATTTCAACTTCCTATGATAAATAGTACAGGCGCCATTTTAATACAACGCGTTTTATCATGACTGCCGAACAGAACAGAGGAAACGAGCCGAGCATTGGTCTGTGCGCATGCCCAGCCTGAGATGCGCAGGCGCACTTTAAACTGGGCATGCGCAGGCGCACTTTAGACTGGGCATGCGCAGGCACACTTTAGACTGGGCATGGGCAGAGACCAATGCTCGGTTCGTTTCCTCTGTTCTGTTCGGCAGTCTCAACGAGGCTTTATTGTCCCTTTATTACCATTAAAATAAATAAAGTGTATAAAATAAGTTATGTACTAAATTTTATGTTTAATCCACAGCTTTGGCTGATTTATATTCAAAAATGTATAGATTTATAATTGTTTAAATGAAAAATGAATTCCATTAATGGATTATCTTATCTTATCATAGTATAGGTAAAGTAGAAGAAAATAAAAGTCCATTAATGAACTTTATGACTTCATCATATCTGAAGAATCCCTAACATTTTAGGAGGTGGAACTGTGTTTATTAGGAGATGGGAAGAATGTAATTAATAAAATATTAAATGAAATTAGTCAAGTGATGTGTCCTTTTATACGTGTTTTATGGTGTTCAATATAGTATAATAATATATTTAATATCGACTGATATAACAAACTTTCCCTAAAATACTATTTGTATTAACTACAGATATCTTTGATAAATCAGAAATGTAAAAATTTGTTAGTAGGGATTTTTTTTTTTTTTTTTTTTCAAACTATTTTTTTTTAGTGATTTTTCTCTCAAGAATAGATAAGGGTTTCTTCTTTTTTATTTGCCAAATTCTAGAGTATTTGCCTTATTTTCTGTATTTTTATTTCGGTTACATTCAAAGTTTTAATATCAGAACAAAAGAGACAAAACTGTACAAAGAATTTACTAAGGAAAAAAAAGTGAATTCGTTATATTCTAAATTTTTTTTCTTTAAACTTCAAAACTATATAATTGGATACAAAGAAAGGTAATATCAAAGTTGAAAATAGAATAAGTTTAAAGAAAAAGAAAAAAATGTTTTATATAAATTAAATAATCTCGATTGCTTCTCATTTCTACTCTAGGACTAATATTAAAAAGTTTATAAGAGTGACATCCTCTCTATTTCAAATATTTCGACATCTTTTAAAACATCGGATTAAATTTAAAGAGATCCAATGTCTCAGTAGATTATCAAGATGAACTTTGAACCCGTCTAGTAAGTACTCTTATGATGTGAATTAAATATAAAAATGCTTACTTGATAAATAAGTACGATAATTGGATTAAAAGATATTATGAGTTGTAAAAGGATTGTACTTAATTGTTTTGACATCAGAAGTAAACAAAGATTACTTTAGAAGTTTAAGATTAAAAAATTACAATAGTATAGGTTTAGATTAAAATACTCTGCCAATTAGTGTGGCATATAGCTTCCTCACGACCTATATTCTTTACTGATTTTATGCTTTTTCAGCCATTTATTGTCAAATTAACTTAATTTTCCCCCGAATTGTTTATAACTCAAAATGGTTTTGATTTTTTATATGAATTAAAGTATTAATTAAGCAAAAGTTAAAGAGTGCAGACGGTTGAAATTAATCTGGTGCTAACCATCCAAATTTCAAAAAACTTGGATGAGCACTTTTGAAGATATATGGGTGTAAATACATGTATGTTTGTGCTCTTGTTGAAGAGAAACAAATTGGCTAAGAAGGTCGAATCTTATATGGGACTAAAAATGGGCTAATTATTACCTACCATCCATATTTCTCTAAAACCTACACATTTCTTTAGTCCTGTTATTGGGCGAATGGCCACATCCATGGGATTTAGATCTGTTTCAATTCACAGTGGAAGGGAGTAATTATTTTTATTCAATTTCAAAAATGTGTTCAGAGGCTTGAATTTAATATTGGACCATTTGTAGGCTACTTCCGTTCCTTCGGTAATCTCGGAAGTAAAATTGAAGTAAAAAAGAACTAAGAAAAAGTAGTTGTTATCGACCAAGAATAAAAGATTTAAACAGAAACAGTCCGTGCTCACCAACACCAATCAAAATCTAAAACAAGAATGCCCTAAACAGCCAACTGTCTGACTCTGAAACCTGCGTTCGCAACTAGTTGCCTGCTTCCACTATGGCCTCCCTCCTTTAACCACACTGTTCAAGTTCAATTCTCATCTGACTCTGAAACCTGCGTTCGCAACTAGTTGCCTGCTTCCACTATGGCCTTCCTCCTTTAACCACACTGTTCAAGTTCAATTCTCATCTGACTCTGAAACCTGCGTTCGCAACTAGTTGCCTGCTTCCACTATGGCCACCCTCCTTTAACCAACCACACTGTCCAATTCTCATCTGGCTCTGAAACCTGCGTTCGCAACTAGTTGCCTGCTTCCACTATGGCCACCCTCCTTTAACCAACCACACTGTCCAATTCTCATCTGGCTCTGAAACCTGCGTTCGCAACTAGTTGCCTGCTTCCACTATGGCCACCCTCCTTTAACCAACCACACTGTCCAATTCTCATCTGGCTCTGAAACCTGCGTTCGCAACTAGTTGCCTGCTTCCACTATGGCCACCCTCCTTTAACCACACAGATAAGTTCTCATCTGACTCTGATACCTGCGTTCGCAACTAGTTGCCTGCTTCCACTATGGCCACCCTCCTTTAACCAACCACACTGTCCAATTCTCATCTGGCTCTGAAACCTGCGTTCGCAACTAGTTGCCTGCTTCCACTATGGCCTTCCTCCTTTAACCACACAGATAAGTTCTCATCTGACTCTGATACCTAAGTTCGCAACTAGTTCCCTGCTTCCACTATGGCCACCCTCCTTTAACCAACCACACTGTCCAATTCTCATCTGGCTCTGAAACCTGCGTTCGCAACTAGTTGCCTGCTTCCACTATGGCCTTCCTCCTTTAACCACACTGTTCAAGTTCAATTCTCATCTGACTCTGAAACCTGCGTTCGCAACTAGTTGCCTGCTTCCACTATGGCCACCCTCCTTTAACCAACCACACTGTCCAATTCTCATCTGGCTCTGAAACCTGCGTTCGCAACTAGTTGCCTGCTTCCACTATGGCCACCCTCCTTTAACCACACAGATAAGTTCTCATCTGACTCTGATACCTAAGTTCGCAACTAGTTGCCTGCTTCCATTATGGCCACCCTCCTTTAACCACACTGTTAAATTTTTATCTGACTCTGACTCTGAAACCTGTGGTCGCAACTTGCTGCCTGCTTCCATTATGCTCATCCTATACTTTAACCAATGCTTCACTCTTCAATTCTCTCACCTGTTTTAGGAATCTGAATCTGAAACATCGCACATTCTGTCCTGACCATTATGTATAAGAATGCAATACGCAAAATGAATGATAGAATCGACTGCTCTTCAGATAAGTAAAAGTCATCATTTGATTGTTATTTTAATGTTATAAGAAGTCATAAATGGCAAAAAAAGAAACTTGACCAAAGATATTATAGTATATTTCCCTTGTCTCTGATTGTAAGATAAATCTAAAGATGTGCTGTGGAAGAAACAAACATTAAAAGAGAATTGAGAAAGATAGCCATAAAGTTTGAAATACGACATAAAGATATAGTTTGAAAGCAAATAATGGTTCATGACGCAGTGCCATTGACCTTCTGCACAATTACTTCGACCTCTTGTTCAACGTCTTCACTTTCCACTTCCTTTCTTCCTTTATCCTTTTTCGTAAAAATGAAACATAACATCCTTTCAAATTCAATACATCCTTTTCAATTTAGAAATAGAAAAATGAATTAAATTTAACCTTGGTGACATCTTAGATGCCATTATTCGTCTAAAGAATAAATCTTAAATCCTTTATCATAAGATATTATATGAGAATCTCTTCTAGATGACTTATCATGACTTAAATCGTCCTTCTGCTCCATTCCTCAAAAGTCAGATGAACTTAAGGCTAATATAATATCAAATAGACTTTATACTTCATTAAATTGTTATCCTAGGACTAAAAAAATCGACTAAGTTGATAAGATCGTACATAATATCATGTTACATTCACAATCAATAACAGATTTTGTAAAGTTCCGTAACTTCTGTACGTTTGACTTCCTGGGACATCAGGAGAATGACTTGCTTTTGTAGTTCGAACTTCTTGTAACATATATTATATATTTCATATTATTCTTTTTTTTTTCTTCTGTTAAACTTTCACTTTGTCTCCTTTGTAGTTTTTGAACCAAGGTTAAAGAGTTCATTTAAACTTTTTTGAACTCAATTTATTTTTAGAAATAAGAAATAAGCAACGAAAGTATGAAGCTGATAATATTTCTTCTACGTTTTCTAAATATTCTAAATTAGAAACAGACTACTAAGAAGTTGAAAAAAACTAACAATTTTAGTTGAGAATCGGGATGATAATTTGGCACTGCTTTTCGTCAATGATCGTAACCTAATGTATCGTAATCTAACGTTCGTAAATCTAATGATCCATCCATTCTGTAATGCTATTTTCTCCCAAGCAGAGTAAATGCGATCGGTAATTTATATTTAAAGCTAAGTTATACTTAATCCCGAATTACATCAACACAAATTCAATAAACAAACTATACAAAGGTGATGAAAAAACCCACACAGCAAGACAAAAGTGCATATTATACTTCAATTTACTCATGATCATAAAAGTCAGCTGCAATAGCATATACTGCATTTATCCCACAATTTTTCTCAAATACATTGAATATAATATATTTACATATTTTGGTACCTTTTTCATACGCATGTTTTATCAAAAAGAGCAATTAAAATATTTACATTCTTTGGACTTTACAAGAGAAAAACAAAAAATGATATTATTGATTCGATTGTTTTGTTTATAAAATCTTTCAAACTTTTCCCATGATTACCTTTATTTTATATTGTAAAAATATTGAGTTTCGAAAGAAATGAAAATGTCCGGGTATTATTATTATATTAATTTTTATAATTATATGCATAAACATTTATTTATTTGGGCGGTTCCCAAAAGATAATGCAATACATGCGATCAGAGTATTGATCTCTGAGAGTTCTGAGCGGATATAAATATATATATTTTTTAAATACATTTTTTTACTTAATAAAATATTAAAGAGTAAACATTAGAACTATATTCTTATATATATTATTATGTAAACTTCAGCGGTTTGGTGTCAATACGAAATTCTAGGTCTTCTAATGGGGCCTTCGTCATGCAAAGATTGAGTCTCCTGCAGATTGTCCATTCTGCATGACTGGTTTAACTTCCTGTATTGTTAATAATAAAATATTTAATTTTTAATTTATATCAAATTATAATTATCATTAACTACGGGAGACATACAGAGAAAAATAGACCCGAGCACCGGGACTTGAACCACGGGCCTCCTATGTAACCGTTGCAGGCGCTCTAACCAACTGAGCTATACTGGAGAATGATTTTCTCTGTCATTACCGATACCCAGTCCCGAATCCAAGCTTTCAATCTTTTCTACAAGTCTAGCAAGCAAATATTCACGGCAATAGAACTAGACCGAGAATTAACTCTTATAATTATAAAATACTTAATTAGATCGGTCAAATTGGTTAGAGCGCCTGTAACGGATATATAGGAGGCCCGTGGTTCAAGTCCCGGTGCTAGGGTCTATTTTTCTCTGTATGTCTCCCGTAGTTAATGATAATTAAAATTTAATCTTTCCGTAGTATGAATACTACCTAAAACATTGAATTTAAAATATTTAATTCAATACTGTAAGTTCTACAAAATCTAGATTTAAATTTAATCTAGAATTGTTCATTAATATTTCACACCAAAGAAAACAAGAAAATACTCTTATACGAACATCTACAGGGAATGAACACAACTAACATGGATACTTCTTTAGATTATTACTCCTCTATGTGTTTTTAGAATATAAATGACTTTGACTAAATAACTATTGTGGCAAAGGGATAGTTAGTTCAATGTACTTTGGGACAAAGGAGTATCATACTTCTGTTTTATAAGGGGAGTAACTGTCTAATGATGAACATTCCGTACACCTTCTTTTGCATGTTACTCCCCTTTTATATAAGGGGAGTAACAATCTAAAAAAGTGCTTTAAAAACTTTTCTTTTATTTACCGACAAGCAATGGATTATGTTTGGCGGTGTTCAATATCATTTGTACATAATCGTTTCCGGTTGCCTTTTATTTTTTCTTTACTGATTGTTTTTATTAGTTTATTTCCCTTAACTAATGAAACATTTTATCTCATTATTTACGAATTTTTGACAACAAAATATGTTAAAACAAAAAATGAATCGGGTTTTCGATCCGATGCATCAATTAGTCTACTCATTATACAACATCAAAAATGATTCTTGTTAGTTCGATTACATTATAAATTGGAATTCAACTGAATTTGGTTTGGTTACGCGGTATTAGAAGATTAGCTTTCCAAATGCCTTTAAATAAAAACAGTCAAAACACAGTGAAATAAAAAATAAATTTAATGAGATATTATTACTTTTTTGTTTTTCCTTTAAGGGAGTGAAAGCCATGTGTTGAACTTATAACTATTTTAGTTTATATAACACATTAATTAATTAAAATAAAAAAAACAGAAATTTTTATTATTTAAGCTTAGTTTTTTTTAGAATGTGTTATTATTCAGCGTTTTTATTTAACGCATATATTTGTGAATAAAATAGTTTCGGCTTATTATATAGCTGTAATTATAAATATTAGACTACTTCCTTAAATATACAGGAACCAATTTATGTGGAGAGATAATTTAATCTTTAAAAGTTATCATATTCTTTACTCTCTTATAAACTCTTATAAAAAAGGAAATATTGTGGTAGTACGAATATTCGATTTTGTGATTTTGGTGGATTTACACGTTTTGAGGTCCCCTGAGTCCAAAAAAATTGTATTTAAAAAAAATCAGTTGTCTTATTCTGTAGTCTTAGTCTGATTTGGCGTACAGGTTTAGAAAAATCATACCCCAAGGCAAAATCGAGCAATGAATTTTAGCTTCAAATTTAGGGTGCTACCCCAAAAACGTGAAAAAAGTTATTTCTCGAAAATGTTTCAAACTATTTTGATTAAAACAATGTAAAATTAAGTCCACATAAATACGAATCTAACCATATTAGTCATTTCCCGGGAAAAATCTAGTTCCCTAGTGTGACCGCAGGGTCAAGGTTCACGACCTAATTTGACTTTTTACGAGTTCTCAACCCAGTCAAACTAGGTCTATTTATTTCTGGTAATATACTTATACAATCATTCTATAACTTAACTGTCATTCTATCAACTTAACTGTCATTTCAATCATTCTATAAGTTAACTGTAAAATGAAAATCTCGCTACATTAATCTTACAAAAACTTTACATCAAAAAACGCAAGAAAAACAAAATAAAAAATAAAAATTTTAAATAATAAATCTCAAAATCGCTGTAACTACAGCGATACCTAGATATTGATGAAAATAAATCTGAATTTATTGAAAATAAAAAAAATGAAGTAACCACCTTTGTGCACTGTTTAAATGTTTACAAATTAATGCATTAAATGTGTTATACATAATCAATTTCTATTATTCTATTTCTATAAAAAAGTTTGGTTCGATTTGTTGGACCTTTCGATTTATTGATTGCAATATCATTCGGGTTATAATGTTACACTATCTAATTTTACAAATGTAATTTCCCAGCTTGTTAATAGGCTATAACTTTAATGTAATAAATCATTAAAATGTCAAGCGTTAGCTTTTGTTCCGATGCATTACCTAATTTAGCTTTTTTTTATGCATTAGCACACTGTTTTTTGTAAAATAATATGCGCATATATTAACGTACACTTCATTTGTTTTTTGGGTAATGGTGAGAACTTTCTTTCACACTTCCTTGTTGAGTTGAATAATTTTTGTATCTCGTTCAAATTATAAATTATAAAACGCGTATTAAGTTTTTTTAAGGCTGGTTTACTGTAGAATAGGTGCATATGTAAAGTTGATGTTGATCAGTCACATAAAAACGAATGGCCCTACACAAATAAAACGATTACTGAAGAATAGGTGCACATAATATGAAGTTGATATTGATCAGTTAAATTAAAGCGAATGGCTCTCCACAAATAAAACGTTTTCTGTATATTTATATAATGAAACTACATATATAAATATATTGACAGTATTATCAATTATAAGCTTTACTTAATTAGTAACTCAGTAGCGTACACAGAAAATTTTTTCGGGGGGGCCCAACCTAATTTAACTTATATGCGGGTTTAGCATATCCCATAATTTATTATAATTGTAATTTCTCCTCCTTTTCAACACTAATGTCAATTTCTAACCTCATATTTAATTAAATTAAAATCCTATGAGGTAACACCTCACTATGTGATGTGATTGTTCTAAAGAACGATTATGTCTGCGATTCCAAGACAGAAATCTGTTCCAGTTATCAGACATTTTTGATCCCGTTTCTGGCTGTTAGTCTGTCTCTCGCTCAATCATTGCGAACAATTCTTAAAAACTACTCTTTCGATTTTAATGAAATTCGGATGGCAGTTAATTAGCATATAAAAAGTCCATTGTTGGTCCTATATAAGGTCCAATCTTCTGGTACCATTTCCCTTCACCACATTTCTCCACCTGCCACAATTTCTCTTCCACATGTGCACTCACATACATTTATTATACCTTATCTTCAAAAATATTCATCTGATTTTATAAGACTTATCTGATAGAAGCTCACAGATTAATTTTAACTGTCTGCGCTGTTTAAATCATGTAAAAATCAAACCAATTTTGACTCATTTAAAAAAGGAGGGAAAATTGAGTACATTTAACATGAATAAAGTATCAATATAGCAATATTTTAAGAGCGCAGACGGTTGAAATTATTCTTGGGTTATCTGCGGGCTACTTTAAACAAACCATTAAAATTTCATAAAAATCAGATGAGTACTTTTGAAGATATAGGTGTAAATAAATGTATGTCTGTGCGAATGTGGAAAAGAAATAAATAGGTGCAGAAGATTGAAACTTATACGGGATCAGCAATGTTATAACCTGGCTAATTATGACCTACCATCAAAATTTCAATAAAATTGGACGAATAGCTTTTAAGATATGTTGGTTCGCAAAAATTGAAGGACAGGCGGACACGGGACCCAAACTGTACCCTGATGTTGAACAGATTTCTGTCTTGGAATTTTTGAAATCGGAGACATAAAAATTGTTCGTTCTTCAGAACTGTCACATATCTTTCGTTTCCTTTGGTAAGCTCGGAAGCAAAACGTGATCCATACTGCAAAAGCAAACGTGGATTTGGAGCACATACGAATTTCAAATTTTTATCTAGAAGAGAATTCTTCTCTAAGAAAATTAAATACCTATTGCAAAACAAAAGAATCATTCGCTCATTCGCTGGGTAATTACATGGGACATTTAACATCAAATGTTTTCTGAACGCTTTTTGAGTTTTTAGATATAAATTTACTATTACTATGTAATATGAATCAGTTTTTTCACAAAATGATAAACCGATTTATTTATATTGCCTCTGTTTTCCCACTACATGTCGACGAACACTAGTCCGACCTGAGTCAGCAAGAGGGGAATGCTGAATAGACAAGAGGACCCACGTAGCGTTCTACACACAATCCTGGTCCAAACCAAAAATTTGCTACTGAAATCCACAACCATCATTTTAATTCAATTAATTTAATTCCATCGGCAAAAGTTCGAGTTGACTCGAGCCTCATTTAATTTAATGTGCTTAACACCTAGGCCGAGCCGGCAATCGGGTCTATTATTGAACGCATCCCAATTTATATTGATGCATAATTTCCATCGACAAAAAGCAATCTGGCCGATTCATTGTACTCATCCTAATCAATTCAATGCACTTAATTCTATAGCAAAAAATCCGGGCCCATCTGTCAATTTTTACGAATAAAAATTCAATTCATTGCATTAGGATTAGTAATGAATTGAAGCTGTCCTATAATGCAACCTATGCTATTGAACTGGACTAAAACAAAAAATCATTGAATTCAACTGGCGAAAAATCGGGCCCAGCCGAAATCGGGTCGATCAAGTTAAATGTTTTTAGTTCCACTGGCAAAAATCAAGGCCTAGTCGGCAAATGAGCTGATTTATTTCATGCATCCTAATTTAATTCAATGAATCTAATTCCATCAGCAAAAATCTCGGTCCAGCCAAAATCGGGCCGCTAAAGTGTTAAATAGTTTCAGTTTCATCTACAAAAATCCGGGCCCAGCCGACAGTCGGGCCGGTATAGTGTTTAATAAATTCAATTCCATCTGCAAATTCCAGTTCCAGCCGACAGTCGGGCCGGTATAGTGTTTAATAAATTTAATTCCATAGGCAAAATCCGGGCCCAGCCGACAGTCGGGCCGCTATAGTGTTTAATAGTTTTAGTTTCATCGGCAAAATCCGGGCCCAGCCGACAGTCGGGCCGGTATAATGTTGAATGAATTTAATTCTATCGGCAAATCCGGACCCAGCCGACAGTCGGGCCGGTATAGTGTTTAATAAATTTAATTCCATCGGCAAAATCCGGGCCCAGCCGACAGTCGGGCCGGTATAATGTTGAATGAATTTTATTCTATCGGCAAATCCGGGCCGAGCTTATTTGGGGTGAATAAGTGTATACACACCATAAGATAATACTTAATTAATTCCTTTTATTGGAAAATATTTACAGCCAATTCGAATGCATCTGTCATTACTGTGTTTTTTGGTTTTAAGTGTATGGCGGGTCTTAGGTATGTAATCATTTCGGGGGGGGCCAGGGCCCCTTGGGCCCCCCCCCCTGTGTACGCCACTGTAGTAACTAATAATTGATATTTACGTCATTACTATTATCTGCAATGGTAATATCGTCTCTCTTTTAGCCTATGTGCTTTCTTGATAAGTGTGATTGCATCAAATGTATCATCAATACTGTCAATTAATTAAGCACCAAGCTGTAAATTGATTTAATTAAATATTGTTTATATTGCTTTTGCTCCCGAAAATTATGAAAGTATTGCGATCACTCTAAAGTACAAACAATTACTATGTCTTCAGATTCAAAATTCCCTTGACTGATTTAAGTCGGAATTAATTTTCTCAGGAATTAGACTTTTCCCGGTTTAACGACTTTTATGGTTAGATTCACATTTAAATGAAGACAGTAAAAATTAGTCTAAATGCAATCAGAACCCCTTCATGATTGACTTTTACCTTCATGGTATTTTGCTCCCGAGCTTTCCCAAATTAACGGAAGATATGAGATCGTTCTGAAGAACGAAAATATTTTGTCTGCGATTTCAAAAATTCCAAGGCAGAAATCCGTTTCATTTCATTGGAACATTTTTGGTTCCGAGTCTGTCTGTCGGTCAATCTTTGCAAATCCACATATCATTAAAACTGAACGATTACAGTAGAATAGGTGCACATATGAAGGTGATATTGATCAGTCACATAAAAACGAATGGCCCTACACAAATAAAACGATTACTGAAGAATAGGTGCACATAATATGAAGTTGATATTGATCAGTTAAATTAAAGCGAATGGCTCTCCACAAATAAAACGTTTTCTTTATATTTATATAATGAAACTACATATATAAATATATGTGATTTTAATGAAATTTGTATTGTAGGTCATAATTAGCCCATTTTTAGTTCCATGTAAGTTTCAACCTTCTGCGCCCATTTATTTCTCTTCAACATGCACACAAACAGATATCTATTTACACCTACATCATCAAAAGTACTTATCTCATTTTTATTAAATTGGGATGGTTTGTCGATAGTAGCCTGCAGATAGCCCCAGATTAATTTCAACTGTCTGCCTTTTTAACCTTTTGCTTAATTGATAATTGAATTCATGTAAAAAATTGTGACATTTAAAAAACGGGGGAAACAATTAAATAAATTAGACAATAATGGCTTGTAAAAAAAATAAAATCAATAAAGAAATAAGACGAATTTACACACATATACATATATATATATATATATATATATATATATATATATATATATATATATATATATATATATATATATATATATATATATATATATATATATATAAGTTTAATGAATAACAGACTTTAGACTAAAAAAAATATTTTTTAAAACAAAAAAATCACATATAGAAGAATCTTGGAAGGTCCAGGAACTTCTTTTGTTTATTGAAGTTTCATTCGTTTTCTAAAAAAAAGTATCTCGCGCTTTTCTTGTCCTGAATTAATAAATTTTCCAACGTCACTCGTCATTAGAGATATTTTTTGTATTAAATAACAATTCAGAATTGAATGACACATTGAATCGTTGTACCTACATTGTAAATATAATAAGAAACTATCCTATCTTTTATTTAACATGTAGACATATTTATGTAAATATATCAACAGACCTAGTTTAATATTATCAAATCGTTTTACAAGTCACTCTTTATTTCTCTTTGACTTATATAACTTTTTTTTAGTGTTTTTCTGCTCCACCTTTTTAAAAGTCTCAAAACTGCAGACATTGTCTGAGTTTTGTGTGTTAGGATAATAATTTCCTGTCGGATAAAGAAGGCTTTAGGATGAATGATTATTCGACAACACATTTATTATTATGCAAGCAAAAAGAAATACTCAAGTGGATTAACAAAATAACAATGAAAATGTGTTATTCTAAAATGCTTCTTCAAAGAATTGTTGTCAGCTGTGTTATAGTGTTATAATTAGGTTAAACTAATAAGCATCTGATATTTCTTTGCAGAAACACCATTGAATAAAAGTTTAACATAATTTTTAATCAGCTAACATTATTTTTGTAGAAACATCGTGGAATATATGTTTACTCTAATTATAATTAGCGGAAATCGCTTTCTTAAAATATCATGGATTATAAGTTTAACCTAATTATAATCAGCTGATATTTCGTTGCAGAAACATAATATAAGTTTAGCCTAATTATAATTAGCTGATATTTCTTTATAGAAAGATAAAGGAATATAAATTTAACCTAATTATAATCAGCTGATATTTCTTTGCAGAAAAACAATATAATATAGTAGATATATAAGTATAACCTAATTATATATGGTTAATATTATTGAAAATAAAGAATATAGGTTAATAAAAAAGGAAAGACATGATCTTCTCCATGAATACGGTCGTATACTTGGATTTATTAAGTAGATGATTCCTTAGTACTTTTTCCTAATACGTTAGTTTCACTTATGTCTTTCGGGATTAGTATTATTTAGCTTAAGGCCTCAATTAACTTATAATTTAGGTTTTTGTATCTGTAAAAATTGTTTTTATTTTTTACATGAATTAAAGAATACATTCAGCAAAATTTAAAGAGAGTAGACGGTTGAAATTTATCTGGTGCTACCTGCAGGCTACTTTCGACAAACACTAAAAATTTAATAATAATTACAAGATAAAAAGAACTTTTTATACACAACGTTTTTAAATTTTCTGTCATAAATCATAAATTTGAAACCCGTCAAAATGAAGATCGTAAATATGGAACATGTCAAAACAAATAAAATAACTTGTGGATTTTTTCCGAACTAACTTTCCATAAAGCACAATTAGCTGAAAACTAATTAAATTTTGCTGAAAAATGGCTAAAATTATTAAAATAATGCATTGTCATCGCTATTCTAAAAGTTTCAAATGTCTAGATACTCGGGAAGTTAGTTAAAAATCGATTGCAAGATTTGTACTGGACAAACAAACAAACAAACAAGAATACAAGAATGCAAGCTAATAAAAACGTAAAATTCCATTAAAATCGGACGAGTAGTTCTTGATATGTTGGTTCGCAAAAATTGAGCGACGGACATGCCAACAGACAGACATGGAACCAAAAATGTTCCCAGACGTCTGAAACTAATTTCATACTGGAATTTTTGCAATGGAGACAAAAAATTCTTTTGGATGTATATTGGAATATTGGAGACATAAAATATATATTTAAACGATCACATAGCTTCGGAAGTAATAATTGAATTGAACTAATAAAATATCAGTAATCATAAAAATCAAACAGGTATTTTTCTCTTTTTATCCATGTTTTCTAGGTCATAGACTAATTAATCCTGTTAAAGATAAAAGAATTAACAAAAAAAAAGAAAGTCCCACGAATTAATAAAATAAAATAATCTATTGTCTTGTCATTAACCTTGAATTGATTTCACTTTATTTTGTTTTAAACAATAAAAAAAAGGAAAACAGAAATATCGAAACTTAACCGCTTTTTGGTGGGTCCACATCTAATCTCTGCTTAATTAGTAACATAATAATTATCAATTAAAATTTAATGGATTATATTACTTTAGGAAAGAGTTCACATATTAGGTCAAGTTGTCTTCAACAACTCATGTGAAGAAATAAAATATATATATAAATAAATATATATATACACATATATATATATATATATATATATATATATATATATATATATATATATATATATATATATATATATATATATATATATATATATATATATTTAAAGATATATGATGACACGACAGTGTCCTGTCATAATATATAAAAATAATGTTTATTGATTTTGGATTTTGTTAAAAACAAAAGTGATTTTAATGTTCAAATACAGTCTATGAGTGATATAGTTCCCCAAGTATAGTAAATTATTATATCTAAAAGTAATATTAATATTAGAGAAGAAACCGACGCAAAGGATATTTGTGCTGTGTTTTTAATATATATATATATATATATATATATATATATATATATATATATATATATATATATATATATATATATATATATATATATATATATATATATATATATATATATATATATATATATATATATCTGCCTAGTCGAGCACAGCCGTACCATCCTTTACTGGAACCAATTCACGGCAATTTGGAGCCCCCTCTATTAACCGATTGAAGATACTTAGATGTATAAAATTAATTTTAATTTAAAGTTCACGACAAACTGAACCAGGAATAAAAATTTCACACCTCTAGCCATAGTAGCTCATAAGATATATGAGCCTAAAGTTTTGTTAGAGGTGGTGGTAGTTCATAAGATATATGAGCCTAAAGCTTTGTTATTTCGTCACTGACTCACTCACTCATCATAATTCTAAAGCACTTCTAACAATCTTAGAAACTTGAAATTTTGTATATAGGTAGAGTTTATTGTACAAATAAAGGAAAAATTAAAAAAATCGAGTTCTTGGTCCCTTTAAAGGCTAATAAAAAAAAACACCTACAAAATTTTACAAAATATTGTAAAAAAAATTAAAAATTGTAAACAGCGCCACTAGAGCTACCTAGTAGAGAACTTTAAAACCTAAAAGTGATATTGAGAACGTTCGTTGATTTGACAGTTAGGATTGACAGTTATCTTTGAGTTTTACTCCAGATAATTTTATTTAGTTAAATTTGATACCCACCGACAAAGAAGTTACACGATTAATAAATAGTAAATCACGACAAGATTAAAAAACAAAGCAAAGAAGGAAAAGACCCAGGAATAATCAAACAAGAACAAAGAAAGAAAAATGAAAATTTTTTTGGGGCAGTGAAAAATTACTTACAAAAAGAAGTGAAATCCCAACAAAACACTAGTGTAAAAAAATAAGCCAAGTCTGGCGTAAAAAGTTGTGAGATGATAGGTTTAGCCAAGTCTCCTACTGTCCGAGTAAGTTCTACTAGGTCTAATTTATCCAGTGCAAATAGATGATGTTTGTCTGTCCCTCTCTATATTCTCTTTCCCAAATCACAAAACATTAAGATATATACAGTATGTCCCAGGATCGATTTGACGATACGTGAAGTGACCTAAAAATTTCATTTTTCGACAAAAAGTCAATCTTGATCATTCCTCCTGCATGTCTTCAAATGAAGATTTATTTAAGAAAAAAAGTCATTCGCTATAAAGAATTATATTTTTCTAAATAAAAAAGAAAATACAAAAAAAAAATAATTTGAATTATTTACCCCCCCCCCCCCCCAACCCGCTTATCTCACTATTAATAATAATAAAATCCAAAGGAATCTTTCTGTAATAGACCTATTTTATTAAAATATATATTTTTTTTAAAAAAACAAGAAATTGAAGTAAATTAATTTTTATTATCCATTACTAAGATATAATTTCTATAATAATGTTAATTCCAAAAATTTCTATTCTACAATCATTGTTGTAGTCAAAACGATTCCAATTTTTTTTTAATTCCAATGTTTCTTTTTATTTAAATGTGGTAAGCGGGGGGGGGAGGTGAAATACGATTTTTTTTTTTTATATTATTTCTTATTTTGAAAAATACATTTTTTATAACGAATGACATATTTTCATAAAATTAAAATTTGTGCAATTTTAAAAAATCTAAATTTTTGGGAACAGGTTACATGGAACAACATTTTTAATGCGATAAATCTTCATTTGAAGACATGCAGGAGGGATGATCAAGAATGACTTTTTGTCGAAAAATGAAATTTTTAGGTCACTTCACGTATCGTCAAGTCGATCCTGGGACATACTGTGTATATATATATATATATATATATATATATATATATATATATATATATATATATATATATATATATATATATATATATATATATATATATATATATATATATATATATATATTAAATCCAAGACGGGGGAGGGGTTGGTACATGATGCAAGGAACCGTCAATCTATACAATTGAAATACAAAAAAACAAAAATGGAAAAATACTCCATTGAGACATGTGAACTAAAACAAAGACTATTATTATTAAATCCATAGCAATAGGTTTTTGTAGGGTAAGGTTCTTTACCTTCAAGAAAAAAAGGACAGCGTGAGACCGTTCTACAGATCAAAATGTATTAAAACTATTTTATCATTTGTCTCCTCGGTTTGGTAATTAAAGATATTGCGGAGGGTTAATTCTTTGTCTAAGATAATGTAAGATGCATTTTTTAATCATTTTTTTTTTCTATGAGATTAGTACATCATCTACATATTTAACCTATTACAAATAAGGTTTCTTTTCGTATTATTTATTTGAGAGTTTGTTTAGACTACGAAATCAGAATTAACGACAGTGGGTAAACTAGAAATATTAGACTCTGGATGTGCCAAGTTTTACGTTATATTTATAAGTATGTTATAACAATAAGAAGTTCGTATAGTTTATTTGAGGATTTATTAATTTGACAAGCTTATAAGTTTTAGATGACTAAGTACTAACTTTAACGTCTTTTTTACTTTTCAAACTAAAAATATAGGAGGACATCAAGCTAGTTAGAATTTTCTAGAAATTTAATTTCCTCGTGTCCTTAAGGAATATTTGGTCGGCAAATTTGTAGCTTGCTCGTAAGTTGTTAAAAAGAAAGAATGGTCCACCATTCTTTGTTTACATAGACATCATCCTTATCCAACAACATGAGCAGGACATGGCCACTCTCCACGGAAAAATTTCTCCGACCCCATATTCTTATGGAGGACCCCAAAACATTAACTCAGACACTAAATTATAGCTTGATGTTAGCAACTCACTTTCATGCATGCTATCTCCTCGACTAGCTTCAGGTGTGATATGGCTTAGCATAGTAAGGTACTGGTGAATTGATGTGCATATATAAGTTTACATTTACACAAGTTGATGAGCATGGCTAGTGACTAAATATATAATATATGAACACGGTTCTATATGAGCACAAAGCACACCATTTACCTGCTAGACTAGCTGGTCATGGCTACTTATTAGAGCAGCCAAGGGACCAATGGGTGGCCAATGTGCTGCTAGGTTTACTTATTAACATAAGTTATATATATTAGCGCCCATGTGGGTCATCTTAAACGGACAACATAACCTGTCGCTTTATGTAAATTGAAAAATCTTTTATCTACGATTCATAGGAAATATAAACATTGTATCTCTGTTTAGATGCGTAGAAAATGATTCTTTACGTACTTGTAATCATTGCGCATGCGCGTCTCATAGTTCTGAAGAATTCCTCTTCTTTACCGCCCTAGGGTGGTAAAGAAGAGGAATTCTTCAACTTTACGCACGATTAGCGAGTTTGTTTACATTTAACAAAACTAATTTGATATTTGTTTAATAAAAGTAACTGTTCATATCGAGTTTTTTGTAAAAATCAATGAGTGATTTAAGTGATTATGACAAATATGAGGAGAATAATACGCCTCCCGAAATAATTAATTCCGCACAAAATACAACTAATGAATTAATGTCATCTTTATCAAAAGAGAAATACGAACTTACATACAGGAAGTTTATTATTTTTTTCTGTGTTTATTATTAAAATCTAACAATCGTAGATAAAGTACGGTACGCAACACGTACGAAAACTGCATTTTGCTTTGCTCGTGTGGTTTTACTACCCTCGCTGTTGCTCGGGTGCATGCTACTTTCCGCACTCGACGCGAAATGTACTATTATTATTCAAAGTAGCTTTCAGCCTTCATAAGGCGATCATTAGAGCTGAAATGTGGAAGAAATAGAGTTGCATTAATAAAAGAAAATGTAAAAGGTGAGTCTACTTCTTGTCGGAGATTGACATGAGACTAATTTTCTGAATCTCATGTTGATCTTTGACATGAATTTTACTGAATTAACTCTATTTCTTCCACATTTCGACACTAATTGTGGCCTTATGAAGGCTGAAAGCTGCTTTAATAATTACAAAAAATATTTCATTTACATGAAGAGACAGTTTATGTTATTCTTATTAGTGTGTGGTTTTACATTGGGTGACGTTTCAGAGTAAAAACTCTCATAGTGCGCTTATCTTTGGCGTCACATAAAAAATCAAAAACACATAAAAGACGTCGCCCAGTATGAAACTGGTCTTAAAGTATGGGTTTTGTATGATTTATAATAATAAATAAAAAATCTCATTCTCCAAGGTACCTCAGCTAAAACAGCTGATTAGCTATTATCAATAATGTAAATAACTATTCAAAAGAAGTATAATTAGTAAAATTGAAGTAAATTTTATGGTGATATGAAGTAGAATTCAAATCATTTTTACTCCCAAGGCATAAAATTCCTTTACTCAAAAAATCGGTCCGAGACAACTCAGACAAGCTTTCTCATATATGAGTTCATAATTACTTAGCCCAGTGTTTTCCATTTATTAGTTTTCGTATAGGTACTTTTAATTATTATTGAACATTTAATCAGAATTTATCATAAAAATAACTTCTTTTCAGGGGGGAATCGAACCCGGCCTCTTTCCTTGTTTGAAGCAAATTTCTCAGGAACTAGATTTTTCTCGGGAAAACGACTTATATTGTCAGATTCGTATTTAAATGGACTATATTTTAGAATGTTTTAATCAAAATCGTCGGAACTTTTTTCGAGAAATATTTTTTATCACTTTTTTCAAAAAATATTGGGGGGGGTAGCGCCCCCAAAATTCTCATGTATTCCAAATTTCATCGGTCCAGTTTTGGTTCCACGCATCTGCACAGACGACAGAAAATCACTTTTTTTTAGACTCAAGGGACCTCAAAACATTTAAAAAATACATCAAAATTTTAAACTCGAATATTTGCGCTATCACAATACGCTCTCATTATATGAGAAAGTAAAAACTAGCTGAACTAATCCATTTATTCAGCGTTCGCATGTAGCCATGTGGACAAAAGAAAATTTATTTTACACCGAACAAGTTCCTATAATATTAATGACATTAGATGTACGGAGTAATAGAAGTTAATAGTTTAAAAAAAAATAATCAAAATGATACCAAACATTAAACTAGATAAAATAAAAAATTATAGAACTCTAAATAAAAATAAATAATAATACTATAGTCAATCTTGAACTAATTTACACGACTAGCTTCCTTTATCTTTATAATTTTGTTAGTCATAAATAATGATAATCATCTTGACCATTATTATAATAAGTAAAATCTTGACCATTCTTTTCAAGCATTAACGAATTATATCAATACCTAATTACTCTGAATATCTTGAGATATAATCGATTGAACTATAACTGTCATTGAACTGCGGATATTTCTGTATTATATAATAAGTTTGGGAAATAAAATGCATTTTTTTTTTTTTTTGCAAATTAAATAGTTAGATATTTTCTCATTGAAATCTTCTAGGTTCACAATAGTCACATATTGCACTCGATAAAAGTATAATTACATGCATTAAGAAACCCTTGCGCAATATTGCTCTCTTAAATAATACTATTATTTTAATTTGGTTTAAACTCACAAGATTTATATTTTATATTATATTTGTGTAAATTTTATTTATAATTTGTAAATTATAATTTTAAATTTTAATTAGTTTAAATAAATTAATATTGCTTCCGATCTTACCGAAGGTAACGGAAGCTACCTGTATGAGATTGTTTCGAAGGACGGACATTTTTTAGGTCACAGACTTCAAAACTTCGAAGATAGAATCCGTTTCAGACATCAGGGAACATTTTTTGTTCTTTGTCTGTCTGTCTGTCGATTTGTCGCTCAATTTTTGCTAACCAACATATCTTAAAAACTACACGTCCGATTTTAATGATTTTTTTATGGTAGGTGTTAATTAGCCCATTGTTGGTCCCATATTAGTTTCAAACGTCTGCGCCTATTTGTTTCTCTCCCACATGCGCACAACAATAAGCTTTTTAGCATTTTAAAAAACACCATCAATAGGGTACTACTTAAACAGTGTAGCCTACGGACCCTCGCTGTGTGCTGACTGGCACACTTGACCTGTTTATTTACACCTTTCATCAAAAGCACTTATCTGATTATTATTAAATTTGGATGGTTTGTCGAAAATAGCCTGCAGATGGCACCAGATTAATTTCAACCGTCTGCGCTCCCTAAATTTTTCTAAATTGATAATTTAATTAATGTAAAAAATTAAAACAATTTTAACAGTTTTAATGAACGGGGGGAATTTAAATAGGGTTTTTATGACATAACGATAGGTCTTAATAAAAATCATTAAAGTATATTTTTAGTTTAACTCTATTTACTCTGATGACTATTGTTCTAAACGAATAAATTTTAACATCAAAACTATATAATAAAATGAGAAAATAAATGAAATTATTAGTATCGACAAAGGAATTAGGGGGTTCAAGGGTTAACAGTGTAGTGCCGTGAACGAAAGGATTTGTTGTAATCCCTGAATTCGGGCCGAGCTGCATTTTTACCTGACATCCTCTTTTCCTCTTCACTTATAAACAATTGTAATGGAATGGGAGCTCTAGGAATGGATATTTATTTCCTCTCCGGCGGGGAATCGAACCCAACCTTTAACTCTTACCCTTAACTATAATTACAGCTGTTTTTTTTAAGCCAATCTTATCTAATTTAATTAATTTCTTTTTAAACACATTTAAGTACTTCTTTAGATTCTTACACCTCTTTGTTTTTTAGAAAACCAATTAATACAATTAATTATACACATTTCTTTGTCTAAATAACTATTTAGACAAAGGGATATTTAGTCCTGTACTTTGGGACAAAGGAATATCACACTTCTGTTTCTATATGGAGAGTGACAGTCTAAAGAAGAACATTCCGTTCACCTTCTTTAGATTGTTACACCCTTCTGTTTTTATTTTACTTTCTCATATTAAGAGAAAGTGTTGTGATGGTGTGAAAATTCGATTTTGAGATTTTGATGGATTTACACGTTTTGAGGCCCTTGAGCCTAAACTACTGGCCAACAATTTAGACGTAATTTGGCATAAATAGTCAGAAAAATCAAATTTTGGGATACCACCCCTAAAAACTCTGACAAAAACGTGGAAAAAAAATTATTTCTCGAAAACAGTTCTGACGATTTATATTAAAAAAAACTCTTATAAATTTAGTCCATTTGTAAATTAATCTAACGATATTTGCCGTCTTGTTGGGAAAAATCTAGTTCCTGAGAAATTGGTTTTAAACGAGGAGAGAGGCCTGGTTCGATTCTCTACCGAGGTAAAGTTATTTTTTTGACATATTTTTGAAAAAATGTTCAATAATAATTAAATGTACATATGAAACTCGAAAACTAATAAATGGAAAAGCAGGGCCAAGAAAGTATGAACTCGTATATGAGGAAAATTGTCTGAGTTGCATTGAACCAAATTTGTTATAGTAGGAGTATTAACAGTCTAAAGAAGAACGTTCCGTATACCTTTCTTAGATTGTTACTTCCTTTTGTTATTTTTTATAAGGGGAGTAACAGTCGAAAGATGTGCCCACATTTAACAATTGTTCAACAGGTTGTTTGTTTTATTTCACGTTTTCAAGAGTTTTTAGAGGGTAGGGCACACAAATGTGGAACAAAAATTTAATTTCTCGATTTCACTTCGGCTTATGAATTTTCTGAGCATAAATGTCAAATTTAATCGAAATGAGCCGAATAGTTTAGGCACCACGCGTCTGCCCAGGCTACAGACAACAGATAGACATTCTTTAAAAAAAAAAAAAAAAACACTTTTGGGCTCAGGGGACCTTAAAACGTGTAAATTCATCAAAATCGAATTTTCGCGCTATCACAATAGTTTTTCCATGAAAAAGTAAAAAAAAAATAGAAGAAAACATTTTTTTTTGTTAAAAAAAAAACAGAAAAGAAAAGGAAAAATGTTGAAACGGATGAAATAAAAACAAAAAATACTGTTTGCAAATACCTGTAATGAATGAGTTACACATGAAATAAGTTCCTTTTTTTCGTTGTAATTGTGTGGGATTATTAATTGTTTCACCTTTTATTACTTCTATGATAAAAAGCCTTTAATAATTCAAAAAGATTATATCCCTCAACGACTGAAGGGATTTTTTAACCCGTGGATATAGAAGAGTAGACTAGAGCGAAGCAAACGAGGTTCTAGGAGGCTATAAATACACAGTGAAGTGGACGGTACGTTACTAGTACTGTTAGACCTCACAAGTTTATCCCAGTGTGAAGCTTTTCTGCAGTCCATATCATGGAAGAGCTTAGATTCTTTTATAGTCAGATATTGTTGGCAAGGAAACAGCGTGTAATTAACCATCAACTAATTGGTAACTCGTTGAGGATCGTTCAATCTCTACTTCTTTTGTAACTCGTTTAATTCTCTTTTGTACGTTATAGCTCTTTTTTTTTTTTTTTTCTTTTTTATAGAACTAGTTTTTGAGAATTAGTTTCGAAGGTGCAGTCATAGCTTAATAGATTCGTTCTACTTTTAATTTCAAATTAAGGATCTTTTATTAATAATTATCTAATTTGAACTTCTTCATCATTTTATGCTGGACCTTAAGTCTAAAATCTAAATGAGAGGGTATGTAATCAAAATGCACAGTGAGAAGGATTATGCTAACGTTTCGCAAAATTTATTTGCATCATCAGAGCAAGAAAACAAAGTGTAAAATAAGAATATTTTTAATTTTTAAATTTTACTTGAACTGTCATGAAACTTAAGTATAAAATCTAGTTCTAAGGCTCTAATTCGCTGTAAGATTTAATGTAAAATTGTATATTATCCACTTCTCCTTCTCCATTATCTAAAATCTAATTCAAACACCTGAAGAGACTTATTAAAATGTGATGCAATTATAATTTTAGTGCCTAATTAATAATAACTTCTTTTTATATAATCAAATGAACGAGCGTAGTGAGTTCTGCATTTCAGGGACTTAGGATTTTAAAAGTTTCTGATAAAATTGTGTCTAACGGCTCGAAAATTGACCGATTTGAAAAAAAATTGGCACAGGTACATCTCAGCATTTGTGACAACTGTTGTTGGTCTAGTATTCTCCCGTTTCACATAGTTTTATGACAATGGGAAAATAATATGTCTGTCTTTCTGTTTGACGAAGAATCAATAAAGTATTTGAATGAACTTGGGCTGCCAGGTAGATCGACACCCTGTACCTAACACACTATAATAGCGGATATCAATGTATTATTCCGAAATGGTGATTTTAGAGAGATTACCGAAAAATACATTGTTTTTTGGAACGAAGTTCCTTATGGCACGTTCTGGAGCCCGGGAGTGAATCCCAAAAAAACGACCAAAATCACCGTCACGAAATCACCGTCACAAAATAACCGTCACGAAATCACCGTCACAAAATAACCGTCACGAAATCACCGTCACAAAATCACCGTCACGCAAAATCCGTCACGAAATCTACCGATGGCGATAACTTGTGTAAAAGTTTACCGACTTAGTTGAAATTTGGTACACATGTTCATTTTACCAATGTCAGGGACAAGTTCGTTGGACAACGTTATCCGCCGAAGCGTTCACGCTCAACGCTCGCGTAAACGTAAGCTTCGAATTTAAAATTTTATTTTAAGACGCTCTTTTCAAAGTTAATAAAAAGTTTTTCTTTTAATTTTGCCTTAACTTCGCTAGTACAAATAGTTACTTTTAATTTTGTCTCTTATTCTAACTCCGCCATGTATAAGTAGTTAGTATCATATACTTAGCACTGTAATTATATACTTAATTTACTTTTAATATAAAGCGTAAGGAACTTCGTTCCTACCGGGTGTCCCACGACACCACACGTATTTTATTTTTTTTTTTTTTTTGGAAAATAATAAAAATCCATCTTTTACGCTCAGAGGTGGTTTTTTTTATCCAAAATAAGTCATGTGTTTAAAACATTCATCTAATTATTTCAGTTGATGCATCATCTGTTAACTGATCAGTTAATGGTAACGAACCCATTTTCCCTCAGTATTATTCAGTTGTAATTGTTATTCATGGACTTGATTAATTTTGAGAATAAATTTATTGTGAATAAAACTAATTACTATAAACTATGACGCTTTATTATACTTCAGGAAATTTAACTTGACTAACAGTATAAGAATATGGAATTCATTTTGTATATTATACATATTAAAACCATACTGACCTAGAATGATCATAAATGCATAGACTACGGTAAACTAACTATATTATACAGTAACAAAACTCTTTAACGTGTAATAAATCTGAATATTTGTTTACGTTCTAATGAACATTGCAATGTTTTATATGATAGAAATGATCATACTCTGCAACGTCTGATATAGTCATCACCTTACGATATCCAAGTATAATTGAATCTGGATAACTATGTAATTATAACTCATAATTTTGATTATTATTATGTGATAATTGTTATGTAGCTAACTGATCTGACCAATTAATCTGTAAATAACTGTAAAGTTATTGAATAACTGAAAAAACTTTATACGAAAAGTTTTATGCCTGTCACTATTCGCATTTTGTGTTCATCATTATACTTTACGTTACTCAGTACAGAAAACTTTTAATTGAACATGAGTAAAAATACTCAGCCAATTAGTATAGTACATAGCTTCCTCGGGTCCTATTTTGTAAAATTGAACGATTTTATGCTTTTAAAATTTATTTCATTTATCCCGTTTTTTAAATCTGACAAAATTAATTTGAATTTTTTACATATATTAAAGTATCAATTTATAAAAATTTAAAGAGCGCAGACGGTTGAAATTAATCTGGGGTCATCTGCAGGCTGCTTTCGACAAACCATCAAATTTTCATAAAAATCAGATGAGTACTTTTGAAGATATATTTGTATATATATGTATGTCAGTGCGCATGTGGAAGACAAGCAAGAGGGCGCATAAAGTTGAAACATATATGGGACCAACAATGGGCTAATTATGACCTACCATCCAAATTTCAATAAAAATCGGCCGAGTAGTCTTTAAGATATTTATTTTGGTTCGCAAAAATTGAGCGACAGACCGACAGGCAGATATAGACACGGAACGAAAAATGTTCCCTGATGTCTGAAACGGATTTCTGTCTTGGAATTTTAGAAATCAGAGACATATAATATTTTCGTTCTTCAGAACGACATAGCTTCCTTTACCTTTGGTAAGCTCGGAAGCAAAATTAAAAATTATGTTTCATAAAAATTTAAAATGCAGGTCAGTAAAGAGATAGTATATTTTGTTCACATAATATATATTTGTACGAATTACTGCTTCTTTCGAAAAATAAATGTAAAAGAAATTCCCACACTAATAATATTATGGACAAACTTATCAAATAAAACAGTTCAGATAATCTATTTAAAGATCTTATATTATACTTGCATATACAATATACATATACCATATACATATATTATTGATAAAAGACACATAATAAAATGAAAACATTTTATTATATTTTAAATGCATAATACTCATTAATAAATGAACATATATTATATTTTGTGCGTGTTGATTTGATATTTATCAATGAATTAGGTTTTATCTGCTTTCTGTTTTAATGATTAGGTTTGATTTAATCCCACCATATTAGTAAATATATAAAACCTCGAAAATTAATTCTTGCGTAGGTGTTACATCATGTGAAATTAATTCATTTTAATCAATGAATGAGAATTCTCAATCATTATCAATCGTTTATAGTTGTATCTTAATTCTTGGATATTAAATGAGCATTTTGGTTAATATTAATCTTAACATTTAAAAAGAGGTAAATAAAACAATTAATATTTACTATATTCAGGTAAACAATATACATTATAACTACTCGGTAGGTATCAAAACTCTGGGATAGTAATGATTTTTTACTAAGTGAATTTTATCAAAGTTCATTATTATCTACTTCATCACAGAAGACATTAAAGAAGAAAACAATGTTAGATAAAAGCTTTAAAATCTACGCTCAAATGGATTGGAGAAAATACATGTAAATCACACACCTAGTCCAGGAGATAGCGTGCAAACAATTACTGACTAACATCAAGCTAGAATTTTGTGTATAAGTTAATCTTTTAGTGCCTTTTAAGAATATGTGGTCGGCTAAGTTCGTCTGCAGGACATAGCTTGGCAATAGGCGTTTGAAAAAACAAATCGGTGGAGAGCGGCCATGACCCGCCAATTATAGTAGACAATTACTACGTTTCCATGATGTTTAAATACAGATTGAATACGGGTAGAATACAGTTTTTGGATCCTAAGTGTCCATGGAAAGCTAGATTCAAAACGGATTAAGTACGATCCCGATCCCGATACAATCCACTAAATTCTGGGATCGTATGTGGATCTTAGTTGCATGGAAACACTTAACTCGATCCTGACATGCGCAGAGCGGTGTTGTGAGCGAACCTAGCGTATTTCTGTAGAAACTGTAGTCAAATCTGTCAAAATACGTAATAAAAAGCATGGTTATAAAAGGTGAAGGTTACAAAACGATTTATAACCTTTAACAAAAGTAACCAAGAAAAAGTTTGTTTTTTTATTTCGTATTGAATACGGATTCACTATTACTTATGGAAACACCTAACTTGTTAAATCCCAAATTTGGATTCAATCCGTATTTAAACATCATGGAAACGTAGTAAATATGATTTTCATAATCCTGAGTACAAAATTAATAGTTAGTAGACTGAAAATCGAGTTAATGTTATTTTGCCACTTGATAGGTAACCACTTTGATTTGGAGTAATATTTGAAGTGTCAACTATCAAGTGACAAACTAACATCAACTTGATTATTGGTCTAGTAACTAATTTTTTACTGAAGACCATGAAAATCACATTGTTCTCCATAATTGGTGGGACATGGCCATTCTCCACCGGTGTGTTCTTTTCAAATGCCTATTGCCTATTTACGTAACCGACCATATATTCTTAAATGGCACTAAACGATTAACTTTTACACAAAATTATAGCTTGATGTTAGTTACATATTTTTACACGCTACCTCCTGGACTATAAACTTTTTTTATAATCTTGAGATCGATATTTCAGAATAAATGGCACGAGAGGTGGTATTAGAAAAATCTATATAGGAAACGTCCCGGCTTGTACAAAGGAAATTGAAGTTTACTTATTAATAAAACTTTAGTAATCTATGAAAAGTTAGTTTTTAACTATTAATTCCAAAAATCTCTTAAATAATATAATTCCCCGGCTAGTTTCATTCTCGGGCAAAATAACTGGATAAACAAATGAGAAATAATTTGAACTAGAACTTTTTCAAAGTAAGAATGTATAGTTAAATTTAACAACAATGTCTGCGTATTTCTAAAAACATTCTTCTAAATAACATTTCTAACAAACTAACCAACTATAAAATATTTCCAATTTTAAACACTAATTTTCTATTAAGTTTTAAAGCCTCAGATATTATTAAAAGTTTTCCTTTGCTATAAAGTTGGTGGTCTAACCACCTCTTTACTTGAATTAAAGTATCAATTTGAAAAAATTAAAAGAGCGTAGACGGTTGAAATCAATCTGGGTCTATCTGCAGGCTACTATCGACAAACCATTTACATTTTCAAAAAAAATCAGATGAGTACTTTTGAAGATATAGGTGTAAATAAATGTATGTTTGTGCGAATGTTGAAAAGAAACAAATGGGCTCCAGAATGTTAAAACTAATATGAGACTAACAATGGGCCAAATATGGCCTGCCATCCTACTTTCATTAAAATCGGACGAATAGTTTTTAATATAATGTTGGTTCGCAAAAATTGAGCCACAGACAGACACGGAACCAAAAATTTTCCCTAATGTCTAAAACGGATTTCTGTCTTGGAATTTTTGAAATCGGAGACATAAAAAAATGTTCTTCAAAACGATCACAATGCATCCGTTACTTTCGGCAATCAATCGCTTGTTTTTAAATGTCCGTTGTTCGATCCCGATTGGGAGTAGCATTTATTTTAGGTATTTCTTCTCTTTAACTTTGACTCCGCAAACTATTTTAAGGATCCAGACTTTTAAAATTATTCAGTTGGAACTTTTGTTTCGAACTAAAATTACATAGTTTATACAAACAATTTGACAACAAGCTTCCTAAATGACATTTTAATTATAAGAATTATTTTAAAAAAAGAAAGAACAAAAAACTGAGGAAGTAAGAATTAATCAAAGACAACTACATATATTTTTAGATCAGTGTAGAAAATACTAGATACAGCCAAGTACTTTATTATTATTTCTATAATTGTGTAATCTTTATCAACTGACTCCAACCTATTTTAATCGTGAGTTGGAAAATGACGTAAATTGTTTTCATGGGCAAAGAAGTAAAAAATAAAGTGAGCATTGAAGATTTATTACAAATAGTCTTCCAATTAGTGTGGCACAGAGATCGTTCACAATTCTATCAAGTACTTTATTGATGTTATGCTTTTACATCCCATCATTGTATAATTCATTGTTTCCCCCTTATTTTTAAATCTATCAAAATTATTTTGATTTTTTACATGAATTAAAGTATCAATTTAGCAAAAATTACGAGCGCAGACGGTTGAAATTAATCTGGGACTATCTGCAGGCTACTTTTGACAAACCATACAATTTAAAAAAGAAAAGGCCGATGAGTAGGTACTTTTAAAGATATAGCTTTAAATAAATGTATGTGTGTGTGTATGTGGACAAAAATTATTCGACAGTCAGAAACGAGACCAAACATGTTCCCTGATGTCTGAAACGGATTTCTTTCTTGGAATTTTTGAAATCGGAGACATTAAAAATGTTATTTTTTTTTAACCATCTCAAAGCTTCCTTTATCTTTGGTAAGCTCGGAAGCAAAATTCTAAAAGAAAGAAGGGGTAGTCTTTTAAATTTTACAAACTTTAAATTTCTATCAATTTTTACTTTCTCATCTACGTAGTTTAAATATATATATATATATATATATATATATATATATATATATATATATATATATATATATATATATATATATATATATATGGAAAGTAAATGTAAGAAAATTCGATTTACTTATTGATACGTTGCCGAGTCCAATAAAATGGTTTATAAAGAAATTTTATATTTAGAAAAAAAGTAAAGGACGATTTACACGTAGTAAGTTAAGTGATTAACTAAATTTTAAATACATTTTAAGTGGCTTAATGCATAAAAAGAAGAAGAATGTATATTGTTTTGACGTTATAATAAATGGTTATTATTATTATTATTATTATAATGCGTGTAAAGATGTAAAGATATGATATCTTGGTACCCTAGAAATTTAAGCAGAGCCAGAGGTAGACCCAGTATTCGATGGGATGAAGAAATGCGAAAGAGCTGTGGAGGGGTAACTTGGCAGCGAGTGGCTAGTGAAAGAATCGAGTGGAATCGAATGAAAGCTGTTTACTGCCAAGAATGGCTTTACAAGAAGTAAAAATAATAATATGTATAATAATATAATAGTAATAAAGATTTGTATGCATGTGTGTGTATATGTGCCTGTATGTGTAAATGTATATGTGTATATATGTATGTATGGAAGTAATTATATTTAAATTAAGTACGTGTATTATGTAGATAATTATTAGTGTTGGTGTTAAGTGGAAATTAATTATAACAAATTAAATTAAATAAGATATTGCAGTAATCATATATTATTGTTCTATTAACAATTAACCCTATTTTATTTGTACCAATGTGATTAGTATTGTTGTTATGTTTTAGGTTTAATTATATAGATTATGGTTATAGGTTACATTGCTTTACATTGCTTTATTTATGATACATATAGATTTATATTTTCCGGCTAGAGGCTTGTATGCTATTATTACCAATATCAAAATGTTATGTGAATAGAATGCGAGGTCGATAGTTCGATCAGATTATTATTAGATCATAATAAACCTCACACCCAAAAGTGGGTACCACGGCTGACGCCGACTTGAAACTAAGTAAAAGGAAAAAAAAAAAAATGAAGTATGTATATGTGTAAAACTAATATGTTTCAATAAATGGTTATTTATTTATTTATTTATAATGCGTGTAAACAGTGAATTTAGTAATAAGTAAGAGGTTACACGTATTCACATTGAATATTTAGTTAAGCTGTTTAGTTGACTAATAATAGACGCCAAACAACGTGTTCAAGTCATAAATACTGTTTTAAAAATTATTTTAAATGAGATTTTGGACGAAATTCAGTATGTATTTGTAAATAATATATAAACAAAGATCTGCAAATCTATAAGCGAGGTTCCGCCAAACTTGTGCATTTAACTAAATTGCGCATGTCCAGTGATTAGCCACGCCCACTTACTAAACAGAAAAATAGAACAAATTCTATTCTACTTGTTTAGTTGCACGCTAAATTTTAACTTGCAACTTATTACTAAATTCACTGTTTACACGCATTATAATAATAATAATAATAATAACCATTTATTATAACGTCAAAACAATATACATTCTTCTTCTTTTTATGCATTAAGTCACTTAAAATGTATTTAAAATTTAGTTAATCACTTAACAACTTAATACGTGTAAATCGGTCTTAAGACCGATTTACACTATTAGTTATAATATCTATTTAAAGACCAACAAATCGAAACAAACATTTATTTTATTGGAATAAATGTGCCTTAGCTTGGCAATAACAAATCATTTCGCGGTGGGTCGTCGGGGCACTACTCGATTAAATAAATTATTGTCTTCCTGTCGTTTGTGCTCAATGCAGAAGTGTATGGAGCCTAAGCTGATAGACCGATTTTGATCAATTTTGGGTTTCGTTCGAGTTTGTCAGACAGATTATTTTAATTACCTACACCTAGAACAACAAATGTGATATGATAAATCATTGTCTTTAATTATTTAAAAAATAATTTAAATTAGAAGGATTTATTATTAAGATAATGAACTGAGCAAGGTGATAAATTGTTATATACATAGACCGCAGAAATTATAGCAAAAGAAAGGAGCTGAGTGAAAAGATAACAGGTAGCGGAAAGAGGCGCCAGTTTGACGTGACATGTTTGCTACGAAATACCATCAGTTAAAACAAGACCAACACTGCAGACTAAAACCAGAGCCTTGGATCGAGACATGGGGTCAAGGTTACCTTCTACAAACCTGTTACAGTTATTCCTTCCTCCTTTCCTTCTTATTCCTTTTTCTTTTTATAAACTTGGACGGATCCTTTTTAGACTTTAGTGTAAAACCACTTGGACGATGCCACTCGAACAATCAAGATAACGACGACAAAAAAAAAGTTTACCTCGTATATGGGACATCATCCGGGCAAAAATTCTTAAGGATTTCTTTTAAAAGAAGATGAGATAAGAGTCCAAGCAAAAATGTGGGCTATTCGGACATGGAAAAAAAGAACCTGTTATAGATAAACTCGATAAGTGTGTGAACTAAACGCATCGGGATGTAATAACGAAAACAAACCCCGATTGTTTTCAATCAGTTTTTTAAAAAATTATTAATTATGAGACTCACCTGAAAGGAGCTTAGAATAAGGTGGAATAAATTACTCCTACCTTTTATCTCCTTTTTATTGAAGAAACGTTTTTTTTTTCTTTGAGTAAACATATTAAGACGAGGATTTAATTTTGGTTGTTTAACGACATCACATAATCAACAAATTAAATGGTTAGATTATGCAAATTATACAAATGCTGGAGTAATTATTATCAAGGATAATTTTGAAAAGATATTACATCTATTCTTTTTTCAGAGTTGGGCGTGATAAGAAGAACTAGAGTTGTCTTCCAATTGGATTTTCTTTAACTTTAGTTATTAAAGGTACATTTTCGCTTATTTAAAGCAATTGGTAGCAGTTTGGACATTACAGGCTTTTATGACTTAAAAGTGTGCTCAAAAGGAAGTATAACGCGAACGCGTACTAAGAATAGGGAATATATTATGGAATCAATTGTGCCTTTTGACTGAGCCACGGAGTTTTTTTTTACTTTCACATATAAAGAGAAAGTATTGTGATGGCACGAAAATTAAATTTTGAGATTTTTATGGATTTTTTCACGTTTTGAGGTCCTCTGAGTCCAAAAATGTGGTTTTTAAAAAATGTGTCTGTAGTCTGTGCAGAGGCATAGAGCCTAAACTACTAAGCTGATTTTGAAAAATGATTTCAGAAAAATCATTCCCCAAGGCGAAATCGAGAAATTAATTTTAGCTCCGAATTCAGCGGCACTACCCCCAAATTTGAAAAAAACTTAAAACAAAATTATTTCTGGAAAACGGAAAAAATTCTAAAATTTAGTCCATTTAAATACAAATATAACGATATAAGCCGTTTTCCCGGGAAAAATCTATTCCTGAGAAAATAGCTTTTAACGTGGTCGGAGAGAGGCCGGGTTCGAAACTATTTAAGGCATTCGGGAATTTATTTGACGTTGGTCCTCTTCTTATATTAAACTGAAATATTCAGCCAATTAGTGTGGCACATATCTACTTCGTATAATTTAATGATTTTATGATTTTACAACCCATTATTGTAAAATTTACTTAATTTTACTCAGTTTTGCTTGTCTGTCTGTCGGTTTCACATATCGCCTCAGATTAATTGTAACCGTCTACGCTCTTTAAATTTTTCCAAATTAATACTTTAATTCATGTAAAAATCAAAGCACGGAGTTAGGTAGATCTTTACCATTTAATGAGTAATGGCGGGTCCCTTCGAATTCTATATTCTTGTATGTTTGACCTCATGTGTTAAAATGAAAATATATTTAAGCTTAAATAGTGGTTAAGACGGTTTTCGGTTATAATGACTTGATGTCCCCGAGGTTAATCTGCAGATCCTTGGAGAAATAAGTCTGCAGACATTTGTTTTCGCAAATGCGCAGTGTTGTTGAAATAGTAGATTCCAGACTTTGCCGAAATGATGAAGGATCGGCACTGCATCGCGTTTCTTTTATCCTTAGCCGTTGGTTGGAAACTTTGTGAGAAAGATTTTTCCAGGTGTAACTAAAAACGTGGAGCGGTAGATTGCTCTTCTCTGGGAGAAGGTAACAGCTCCCTGTTTTTTCCATGCTCTTTGCTTCACGGTCTAGCGGTCCTTCAACATCATTCTTCTTTTTCACCTTTACCATCTTCTTCTTCTCTAGCTTCGACCCCGGGCTTACAGATGACGCTTTCCCACCTAACCCCTCCCTCGAAGGATATAAAAAAGAAAGACCGACGACTCAAGATCCTCTCTTCAACAGGACAAGGGGAGGCGGAATGTCGTCTATGTTATTATTTGATCACATTATGACCCATCTCCAACAAGTAAAGTACGTCGCGTCGTAGGGAAAAGTGTCTACATTTTAATATTATCTTGTCAAACATCTTCATTTTCCAAAGTCCTTTTCAATTTTCTTAATAGAGCTTGTATCCTGTTCTAACCTACTATCTTTGTAGGTTGTCAGTGACACCTGAACCGCATATTATACTCCACATTTTTTTCCTTTTGTATTCTTCCTCCTGACATCTTAAGTACTTAACCTATTGACGGAAAACTAAAAATTTCACCTTCAAAAGGTGAAAGGTCACCAGTATTTTAATTATTTTGTATTTAGGCAAATTAAAATATAGATTTAGGATAAAAGATATCAGGCGTATAAGCTTTTTAACTGAATGTTACTTGGTCAGATTTAACTCCTAAGTTGGTTTCTTCAATTTTTTAAAATTCATGAAACTGAATTTTCTTCTTTTGCACATAACATTCATTTTTATTTAAAATTAGCTGGATACCCGTGCTTCGCAACGGAGTGTGTTAACTTTAATTTGATGGGTGTATAAACTACCACCAAGAAACATTTAAATTTCTTTACTAATCGAGAATATCTAGATTCTATCCCTTCCTCTTATTTCTATACCCCCTCCCCTGTGATAAGATTATTTGCAAATACCCCAAATTACTAATTAATTCCGACTACTGGTGAAAAATTCTTAAAAGATAACTTTCCGGGAAAAGTAGCGGTGTTTTCCTTCTGTATCTCCCCTTGTCTTCTCACATCCTTGGGTTGAAATTGGAATTATCTTTTATTAATATATTATATGCTTACATCCAAAATACGTGCCCTTATCTTCTTGATGATTTATAAACTATTTAAATAATTTAAGTGATATTTGTTTAAAAATGAATCTAAATATTGATCGACAGTGATTAACAGTTATTCCTACAGAAATTTTCACAAAACATAAAATTTTGTCTGTAGCTTTTTCTACAACTTAGGTTAAATTAATTTTTTATAAAAAATAAAATTATAATTTTGAAAACTATTTAAAAGCTCCATTCTCCTCCCAATATTGAGCTATCAAAATGTTTTATAGCCTATAACCCCCGCAAAATTGAGCTTAACATTGTACCCAAAAACCAACAAAATCAGTTCAGCCGTTTGGACGTGATTGACGCACAGACAAACAGACATAAATATATTTTATAGGACTACTCATTTAGTGTAAATACAAAATTTGAGCCCGAACGGATAAGTGTACAGACACCACTCCTATATTATATATATATTTAGGATTTAACAATTAATAAAACTTAAAGAAATATAAAATCTGGAAACTACTTGAGGTAACTCAATTAGGTTTGATGGTATAAAATTATACTTCTACTACTATAATTTTCAAATCTAACTATTTTTCGACAAAAAATAAAAATATGTAATATATAGTAAGTATATATATATTAATTCTTTAATTAGAACAACATTTATTTTATAATTAAAATATTTATATTAAAACAGATTGAAACAAAAGGGAAGTTAAAAACACCTGTTGCCAGTTCATAATGAAATGAAAAAGAAAGCTACTAAACAATCCATGTTGTTTTTTTCTTTAAGCACTTAAGAACACGTCTTAAAAGGAAAAAAAAAACTACAATTTTTTGCACTGAGCTCAGTTCAATTACAACAGTGAAAAAAAAAATGCAAATGAAAAGATGGTTTTGTTTTGTCTGTCAGTCTGTCAGATGGTTTGTATTGTTGTTTCGTGAATGAAATGCTAAAAGCAGATGTCGGCTGATTGTCCATTCAGATCAGAGTGAAGGCTGGAGTGTTACTATCGCCTGTAGTTTAAGGAATCACTTGCGCCACTCATTGTTTTAATAACGTCATAAGCGCCATTGTAACTGTGTCGATACATTGGTAATACCCTCTCTCTTCTTCTTTGATTTTTTTTTTTTATTCTATTAATAGTATGTTTGCGTCTTTATAATTTATTGGCGTTTTATTGGTTTAATTTATATTAAATAAATTAATAAATATTGTAACTTTCATTTTTCATTCTTAGGTCAATTAAGTATAAACAAGCATTAGCTGAACTACAGTGTACGTCGTATGGTGCCCTTTCTGATAACACGTTATCTCATTGTCGACCTTTTTCAAGACTTTATATATTGATATATCTTGTCCGTTAAACCTTTTTATACTTCGATTTGGACCTCTACCTGGTCTATATGCAGGAGGGTTGTTTTTCTTTAGAAAATGAGCGGAGCACTGCGAGCGGCCATCAAACACAAAACAAACACATATTTGTTAAACACATACGTGTAAACATTCGCAAAAATCATGCATTTTTGGATATATCGATGTATCACGTCATTATAAAAATCGATAGTACCGACTTGCGATATCTAGGCACTTTACACTTTAGTTCTACCCAAGCATTATTCGATATATATATTTTTTTAAAAATATATGAGTAATGACAGTATTTTTAAAATGTTTCTACTCTCCCTTTTTAGATTGCGTTTTCTTCCAACGGTTAGATAATTTTTTTTATCTCGTTTTCGTAAAATAAAATAGGTATATCAAGTCAGTTGCGCACGAATTGAAGCTGATGCGTGGGCGTGGGTGCTAGGGATAAGCTTAGTTTACAGCGTGTTCACGCCTTTGTCGATCCGCATTGCACCAAACTGTTATTCTTGTCAATGAGAGGGTATCTTCCATGAACTGACACTGAAGTTGGCGACAATTTTTGGTATTAATAAAATTATGCTCATAAGAGAAATTTACTAGACAGTTATTTGGCTGTTAGAGTGACGGAAGAAAGACTAGAAGCGGGCGATGTACAGACGTGCTGTAGAAGTATTAGTAGAGGTTACAAAGTGAAAGAGTGATTTGGTTGTTAGAGTGACGGGAAGAAGACTAGAAGCTGAAGGACGATGTACGAACGTACTGTAGAAGTATTACTAGAGGTTATAAAGCGAAAGAGTGATTTGGTGGTTAGAGTGACGGGAAGAAGACTAGAAGCTGAAGGACGATGTACGAACGTACTGTAGAAGTATTACTAGAGGTTATAAAGCGAAAGAGTGATTTGGTGGTTAGAGTGACGGGAAGAAGACTAGAAGCTGAAGGACGATGTACGAACGTACTGTAGAAGTATTAGTAGAGGTTATAAAGCGAAAGAGTGATTTGGTGGTTAGAGTGACGGGAAGAAGACTAGAAGCTGAAGGACGATGTACGAACGTACTGTAGAAGTATTACTAGAGGTTATAAAGCGAAAGAGTGATTTGGTGGTTAGAGTGACGGGAAGAAGACTAGAAGCTGAAGGACGATGTACGAACGTACTGTAGAAGTATTGGTAGAGGTTATAAAGCGAAAGAGTGATTTGGTGGTTAGAGTGACGGGAAGAAGACTAGAAGCTGAAGGACGATGTACGAACGTACTGTAGAAGTATTACTAGAGGTTATAAAGCGAAAGAGTGATTTGGTTGTTAGATTGACGGAAGGAAGATAGAAGCTGGAGGGCGATGTACGGACGTGCTGTAGAAGTATTAGTAGAGGTTACAAAGTGAAAGAGTGACTTGGTGGTTAGAGTGACGGGAAGAAGACTAGAAGCTGAAGGACGATGTACGAACGTGCTGTAGAAGTATTACTAGAGGTTATAAAGCGAAAGAGTGATTTGGTTGTTAGATTGACGGAAGGAAGATAGAAGCCGGAGGGCGATGTACGGACGTGATGTAGAAGTATTAGTACAGGTTACAAAGCGAAAGAGTGATTTGGTTGTTAGAGTGACGGAAGGTAGATAGAAGCTGAAGGACGATGTACGAACGTACTGTAGAAGTATTACTAGAGGTTATAAAGCGAAAGAGTGATTTGGTTGATAGAGTGACGGAAGGAAGATAGAAGCTGGAGGGCGATGTACGGACGTGCTGTAGAAGTATTAGTAGAGGTTACAAAGTGAAAGAGTGATTTGGTGGGTGGTTAGAGTGACAGGAAGAAGACTAGAAGCCGAAGGACGACCTACGAACGTACTGTAGAAGTATTACTAGAGGTTATAAAGCGAAAGAGTGATTTGGTTGATAGAGTGACGGAAGGAAGATAGAAGCTGGAGGGCGATGTACGGACGTGCTGTAGAAGTTGTTTCCCGTTGTGTATATATGTTTATTTTAACGGTATGCGATGTGTAGAGGCAGGTAATTAGAAGCCAAGTCCTGCACTACTAACATAGCACTACACACTATATCTGGGTTACCAGTTCTTCCTAACTTCTTCCCTTTATCAGTCATTTCCTTCTAACAACAATAAAGCTTTTATTTTCTTTTCGTTTCCTCCAAACTGTCTTTTACAGACTTAAACTGCTAACCAAATCAATGAGTTTATTTCCCTATTCATTCGTTCAAATGTTCATTACATTAAGTAACCTGATTGGCACTTCTTTAGATGGTTACTAACCTTATAAACAAAACAGAGGGAAGTGACAATCTTAAGAAGGTGTACGGAATGTTCTTCTTTAGATTGTTACTCCCCTTATAAAAATAGAAGTGTGATATTCCTTTGTCCCAAAGTACATTGGACTAAACAACCCTTTGCCTGTATATTTATATAATCAAAGTCATTTATATTGTATAAAAACATAGGGGAGTAACAATCTAAAGAAGTACCGGCCATATTATGTCTTTAACATGGCTACCAGGCTATATTTTTTTGGTTAAATCCTGGCATATTCTTTCTTAATCAACCTGATAGAGCTTTATAATTATTTAATGCAATATGCCATATGAGTATGAACTTCTGTTTTAGCATCCTCATTTTGGTCATATTTGTTACAAAACTTTTGTTACTTACTTATTCTTTTCCTACTTTTAAAGACTTTTAAAACGATTTATGACATGTCATGCTGATTAAAAATTTGTTCTTTAGTTGTCTTCAGTATTGGCCGGCATCTTAAATTTAAAGTTGTCAAATATACTCGAATGCTGTGAGTCGAATTTCGTACAAACTCAAGTACAAAGTACAAAGTCTCAATTTCTTGGTAAAAAAAAGCAAACTATTTTCCTTGCATCTGCACGTAATAGTTATTTAAAAAAATTATTGCAGGCTCGCAACGTTCGCTTGTTGTTTTCAGCATTTGAACATAATCTTAATTTAAAAATATTATTGGAGGGTCGCTACGCTCTCCTGTTTTTGCAGCATTTATAGATTATCGTTATTTACAAAAATTATTACCTCCCATAACCACGATTTAGCTTACAACGCCCATAAATGATGGACCCATCAATTGATGTTGGCAATGACTCGTCCCGGTAAAATGTGACCCCAATGGAAATCGAAGCAGATCCAAATTTCATGTGAACATTTGTCCAATAAATAGAACGTGAGGAAGCTATGTGCCACACTAATTGGCAGACTTATATAAATGTATATTACATTTAATTCCGTAATAATTAAGGGGAGAGTGGTGGCTTATTATGAACAATTAACTCCTTAATACAATAAGTTATTATTATTGGTGTATTAGTTTCATTTTGCTTCCGAGCTTACCGAAGGTAACGCAAGGTATGTGATCATTCTGAAGAACGAAAATATTTTGTCTCCGATTTCAAAACTTCCATGACAGAAATCCGTTTCAGATTTCAATGAAACTTTTTGGTTCTGTGTCTGTCTGTCGGTCTGTCGCTCAATTTTTGTGAACCAACATATCTTAAAAACTATAAACGTCCGGTTTTTAATGAAATTTGTATGGCAGGTCAAAATTTAGCTCATTGTTGTCACATATAACCTTCTGCGCTCATTTGTTTCTCTTCCACATGAACCCTTGTGGAAGAGAAACCCCCGTATGAAACTTTTATAGTTTATCGAAAGTAACCCGCAGATAGTCCCATTAAATTTTGCTAGATTGATACTTTAATTCATGTAAAAAATCGAAAAAATTTTGACAGATTAAAAAATAGACTGCCAATTGGTGTGGCAAATAGCTTCCTCGCATCCTATCCACGTACTTTATTGATTTCATGCTTTTACAGGCCATTATTGTCTAATTGGTTTAATTGTTTCCCCCGTTTTTTTTTAATCTGTCAAAATTGTTTTGTTTTTACACGAGTAGTAAGTATCAATTTAGCAAAAGTTAAAAAGCGAAGACGGTTCATATTAATCTGGGGCTATCTGCGGGTAACTTTCGATAAGCTATAAAAGTTTCATTCAAATCGAATAAGTACTTTTTAAGCTATAGGTGTAAATAAATGTATGTTTGTGCACATGTGAAAGAGCAACAAATTGGCGCAGAAGGTTGAAACTTATATGGGTCCAACAATGGGCTAATTATGATCTACCACCCAAATTATATTAAAATTGGACGTGTAGTTTTTAAGATATGTTGGTTCGCAAAAATTGAACGACAGACCGACAGACAGACACGGAACCGAAAATGATCCCTGATGTCTGAAACGGATATCTGTCTTGGAATTTTTGAAATCGGAGACCTAAAATTTTTTCGTTCGTCAGAACGATCACACAGCTTCCATTACCTTCGGTAAGCTCGGAAGCAAAAGTGGGGAAACAATAATACAAATTAGACAATAATGGCTTGTAAAAGCATATAATCAATAAAGTACGTGATAGGATGCGAGGAAGCTATGGCTATGTGCCACACTAATTGACAATCTATTTTATATAAGATTTTACTAGGAAGACTGCATTTATTAATAATGTCATTGAGTGGAAAGTCATGCACACTTACAGTAACACTTTGCACTTTTGTAGTTTCGATACCAAGCAAATTGTACCAATATAATAAACATCTTACAAAAATAAATTTAAACAAAAAATAAAGAAAGGTTTTAAGGCCTATAAAGACTGCAGTTCCTTTTCAAGCGCAATGACCTAGAAAACGGAAAAGAAAAGATATAAAACCGACTCAATATTTACCATCTCGTAAACTGGTTTTATTTTCCATAAATATAAATTTTTTTTAGGTCGATATGAGTTGTTTTGTTTCTCTCAAAGTTAAGCTTGATGATTCAACTTTAAGATATCCCGGACACAAGATTTTAAAATACTCTGCTTATTAGATTAAAAACGAGATTTTTATTTAATATAATTAAGTCAACTTAAGTTAACACTGATAGATTTTAATAATAGATCTTGAGTATACAACCTTAAAGCTAGTGTATCTCAGGTGGATTGATGAGTTGGATGCTAAAAATCGATCGGACAAACCATACAAAATATTGTTATGAAGGTCGTATGGTAATGATGAATTAAAATCCTAGAAGGAAATAACATAAATTGTTTCTCTACGTAAATTGAAACTGGTTTGCTGAATAAAGCTGCTTTCAGCCTTCATAAGACCATCATCACTTTTTTTTTTTATAAGGATATCATCAATTATACTTTATTAATGTAACTCAATTTCTTCATTGATCGGCACTGATGATGGCCTTATGAAGGAAAGCTGCTTTCCTTAATAAACCAGTTTGAATTTACGTGGGGTCAATTTATGTTATTCCTTTAAATGATCTCCATAGATATACTTCTATATATCTAACATATAGTACAGCTATGTACAATACATAATACATACTAATATAACATACACTATTTATAAACCTATAATATCAATATTGTATAATTTATTACTAAACTTATTTATAAAATGTTCAACAAGGTGGTTGTTTAAGTTTCGGGTTTGATTTTATATTAGTGGGTATAAATTTATTCTTAATCAAAATCTACAGAACCGTTTTTAAAAAAATGTAGCGTCCCAAATTTAGAGCTAAAATTCATGTTTAAATTTTCCATCAGGGTATGATTTTTCATGTCAGATTTTATTGAAATCGGCCCAATACCTTGGACTACACGCGTCTTGACAGACAATGGACAATATACAAACAATTGACAGACGACAGACAGTTGACGATAGACAGCTATTGTTAGACTTAAGAAGGTCTTTTATGGGACCTAAAAAGTGTGAAACAGAATCGTATGTTTGCGAATTACAGTATCTAAGACTGTAAACAACCAAAATACTAACCTAAAAACCTAATGTTTATGTTTATGACCAGTTTGAACTATTTCAATTTATTAATTTGGTAATCAAACGATTTGTTGGCACTTCTTTAGATTCTTTTTCCCCTTATAAAAAAATTGAGGGGAGTAACATTCTTAAGAAGGTGTACGGGATGTTCTTTTTTAGACGGTTACTCCCCTTATAAAGACAAAACTGTGATATTCCCTTGTCCCAAAGTACATTGGACTAAACATCCCTTTGTCTTAATAGATATTTAGTCAGTCATTTATATTCTATACAAAAAAAATAAGAATAAAACATGGGGGGTGTAGCAATCTAAAGAAATACCGATTTGACAATATACTATATAATCTCAATCAATACTATTCATTAAATTCATAGACATTTAACTTAGTTTAAAAATAGTGTGAAAGTTCACATTTAATAAAATGTGTGTTAATAGTTGAATTTGATTAACTGCGGTAATTAGGTGAAGAATCATTGTTTCAAACTCGAAGGAAAAGCCTATTTTTTTAAAAAACATGAACTAGAAACAAACCATAAAGTTAATTTGATCAAATTATTTTGTAATTCACAGGCTCCAATTTTCCGTTTCATAACGATTAAAGTCAATAAACTGGTTTTCTGGCTAGAGAAGAAGCGTAACAAGGAGTTTAATTAGTTATAGACAATGAAACAGGGTACACCGGCCTGAGAGCAGCGTAGTACTTTGCAAAAAGAAAACGTTTCATTAGATACAGTTGTTGGAAAATTATCCCTTAATACTTCTTGAGCTTCGGCTGTAAAACAAGATAAAACGTCTAAGAGGTTAAAACAAACCATCTCGTGATAAAACGCAATCATAACGGTTACAATTCAAACATTCTACACTAATAAAAAAACAAAAAAAAAAAAAAAACGAAAAAAGTGTAATTCCGCTAGAAAGAATTTACGCATCTTTCCTAGGTCCAACTTCATGATAACTGTATTAAATTATGTCATTTTTTATGTTGTACGTCATCTTATAATTCTAACTTCCAATGATCATTTTGTGGATAAGTTCAAACGCACTCGCAGCTACTCAAAACAAATTTACGACATACGCAAATCACTAACAAGTCCGCTATGAATCACAAAATTTGTAATTGTTTGGTACACTATTTGCCGGCGCTGTCAGTTACTAGCCAAGTCAGTAATGTTTTAGTAGTCAGTTGTACGTTACTCAAACTGTCGACTCTTGAAAGACTAGAGTCACCTAGTTCCTCGTCCGATTGTATACTACCTGTTTATTTTTATTTAATAATTATTCAATTTGTTTGATAATAATTTAATTTTTGTTCTCCATACTGAACGATAAAGTAAAATTGAAAATAAAATTAGTCTGTTAAGTTGTATTTTCAGGAAATCAATTGCACTGGGAAATCAACTGTTAATAGTCGCTGCATTGTTTTTCCTAAGATATGGATGATGGATGATCTGAATATGATCTTTATTGATCTACGAATTACATTTATTCTGTAATTATATTAAAATAGTAACACACATTCATCACTTGAATCACTATCCATGACACAGTTGTGATGTTCCTCTTTTTAAAATACTTTAGAAAACTACCGATTTATCACTTTTAAGTGGGCCGCGTGTACGGAAATACGTCACTTATGAGTTAGTAACAGGATAGTAATGTCAGTCACAATTTTGTTCCGTTTCTTTTGAGTTGCTTCGTGTGCGCTGGACCTAAGCAAAAAGGAATAAAGAAAGACATGTCTCCTTAAAAAGTAAGTTTACATTACAAAGATGGATTCTTTATAGAGAAAGAATGAAATTTGAAAGAGAAAGAATCTCATAACAGAGTCAACTTCTACAGTCCGTGTTGAAGTTTATACGAAGGTTATAATTTTAAAAAATGACACAAATAATTCCACCCAAATCCAAATTTCGGCCATATTTGTTTTCAAAATGCCGACCAAAGAAATTTTGTAGCATATAGTTACATCTTATTTTCTTACTCTTTAAGACCTTAAAATTTATGTATGTCATGCTGACTAAAAACCTTTTATCTACGATTGATACGAAATATAAACATTATATCTTTGTTTAGATGGGTATAAAGTGATTATTTACGTACTTGTATTCATTGTGCATGCCCCTCTCATAGTTCTGAATAATTCTTCAGCTTCACACACGATTAGCGAGTTTGTTTACATTTAACAAAACTAATTTGCTGTTCTTTTATTAAAGTAACTGTTTATATCGAGTTTTTAGTGAAAAACAAAGAGTGAATCAAGTGACTTTGACGAAAATGTGAAGAATAATAATACTCCTCCAGAAATAATTAATTCGGCACAAAATACAACTCAAGAATTAAAGCCATCATTATCAAGAGAGAGATACGAACTTTTATACAGCAAGTTTATTTTTTTTCTGAATTTATTATTTAAATCTAACAATCGTAGATAATGTACGGTACGCAACTCGAGCGAAAACGGCATTTTGCATTGCTCGTGTCGTTTTACTACCCTCGGTGCAAACTCCACACTCGCATGCAAAATGCTACTTTCCGCACTCGACGCGTAATTTACTATTGTTTAGTCGTCCGCCTCATTGGCTGGCATCTTTAAAATATTTTCTTAGTGTGATACTTCCAAAAACTATGCAGTTGTTACAAATCCTGTGATCCTGTGATGCACCTTTGTGCCAAATTTCGTTCAAAACGATATGTTTACGCCAGTTATCTTTAGACAAACAAACACACAACAAACTTAAATATTAAGAACTCACTAAGCTAGTTCAAAAATTAAGTTTGATTTTTTGGCACTGTTTTAGAATAGAATGTACGTTCACACGATCTTAGATTCTCATGAGTATTATACGTGCCCCATCGAGTCCGAATACATTTAAATTTTACTTGAAGTAACAACATTGGACTCATACTAATGGTTTAGTAGAGCTATTGTACAACATACTTAATGAAGGCATTTAGAAATAAAGCAACAAGTGGATAAAGTTCAATAAAAATAATTAATCCTTATAGCAATTTATCTATTAATAAATTTAATTCATCTACAAATGGATTACTTAAACACATCTTGGTACTTTTTAATTAGGAGCCCTTCCTATATCATAGAGGTGGTTAAAGTTGGTTAGAGGTAGGTACCTCGAACTTTTAGGGAGAGCTCTAATTAACAAGTACCCACATCTTCTTATAGAAATTGTTAACGCGTATCGAAGAGTAGATAAATATGTACCTAACTATATTTTAAGTACTCAGATAGGGTCCAAAGAAAATTCAACAAAGCGAACGAGTTCGTTAACCAGCAAAATGGACCCAGCCACTTCAAAATGGTACAAGTTACTATGTATTGCCAAACAAACGCCTTTAATTTTTTTTTTTTTTCTTCTAAACGCAGTTCAATTCTCCAAGTCTCTTGCACAAACTGTGCAATCCAATATTTTTTAGGGATACTTTTTTAGGGCTCCCCTACATTTTTCTAAACCCCAAAGTTTTTGTGTTGGTTGCTTATGGAGATACAAGTGCGAAAAGACAGACAAACATCACAGGAAATTATTAGGGTCCTAGATTTTGCCTACAGACCCTACAAATATCTAAATTACCTTAAAAATACCTTACTTAATCCATCTTATTTTAAGTAGGAAAAGTGATTTTAGGTTTCTGTACGAAGTACGAAAAGAAACCTTATATAAACGGCTCTGTCTGCCTGTCTATCTGTATGTCTGTTTTTCTGTCTATCTGTATGTCTTTTTGCCTGTCTTCTGTCTGTCCGTTGTCATGTTTCAATTCATAAACTACTATAGCTAGGAACATGAAATTCGGCACACAGGTGCATCTCGGCATTTGAGACAACTGTACACTTTTTAGAGTTTTCACACTTAATATTTCCAAGATGCTGGCAAACATGGCGGACGACTAAAAAAAAGTTTTTAGTCACCATGACATGTTATACATAAATTTAAAGGTCTTAAAGTATAGAAAAATAAGTAACTATTAAAATTTTGCACTTTATAATTTTAACTTAATAGTACATAAACCGGCGATTATCGCCTTTACGTACTTACCTGAAGCGCGTCTTGCTTGTTTTATTTTTTTCTAAAATTATATATATTCATATATGTACAAGAAAAACTTGCTTTTATTAAACATCAGATAAATAATGCTATTTTTAATATTTTAGCTCGTACGTCTTCAAGAAATCATATTTTTTCAAATAATCGAAAATGAAAGTGTGTCAACATCATAAATGCGGCTTTGATTTCGCACTGTCTGACTTTGAATTATATATTATAAATATATGTATATTAAAATGATTACCCTCTATTCATTCACAGAGGGTAATCATTTTGAGAATGTGTTTTTCTATAGGTATTCTTCTTTATTTTCTTTTATTCTTGTCCTTTTTTGTGTGATTGGCCTACACAATAGAACTAGAACATTACATATAAGAATTCAAAGAGTCCTTCTGATTGGGAACCATTTCACTTGAAATGAATGTCACAAATTTAAATTTGCATTATCTTGTTCTTTACAGAGTAATTTTATATAATTTATGAGCTTAAGAGAATATTTCTTGCAGTATGATGGTCACGAGTTGACTATTATTTCGTATATAAAAATTGCATCATAAGGGTAGATGGTGCAAACGTAACAGATATGTAGAATGATCATATTATCCTGCTTCATTATAAAATATATTAAATACTTTATGATATGTGATGGCAATTTTATTTAAACAATTGGTTATTTCAAGCACTTGTAATACTATATAGTATGTTATATATATTTTAAGAGTAAATTTGATCAATTAATCATTTAGAATCATATAAGAGATATTTTGATATAGATTATTAAGAGCTCAAATTGAGCCATCTTTCCGAGTTATTCGAAGGAATAGAATTAATCGTCAGCAACGACTGAAAAGGAAATCTAATGAAGAAATATCATCAAAGGCCAGATGGAAACAAGGAGAATTAAAGTTCGACTCGGAAAATCTTTTAGCATGTATGTAGGAGTTGATTGATCATGAAATTAAACAGAATCGCAGGATGCGGGAATACATTGAGTGTTCAGTGTTCATGAACCTTAGAGGCTCATTCTTGAGAATGTCTAAGGTAAAGAATCCTTGGTTACGGGTGTCAAGGAATTATAGAAATTTGCTCACAAAGACAAGCTGCACAGTGAAAAGCACCAACCCCAAAGCTAAGAGTTGGTTAAAGGGGCTAAAGAGGCTTGTGGTTTGTTTGATATACTTGTTCTCGTCATCCCCTAATACTAATAATACTGGATGCAGGAGACCTTAAAACGTCTGAATTAGTCAAATGCTTTACCCAACCAATAAAATAGGGAAGTTCTTTAGATTGTTACTCCCTTATGATATTTTAGCATATAAATGACTGACTTAATAACTATTAAGACAAAACGATGATTTGTCCAATGTACTTTGGGACAATGGAATATCATATTTCTGTTTTTATAAGGGAAGTTACAGTCTAACGAAGATCATTCCGTACACCTACTTTAAATTGTTACTCCCCTCTGTTTTTTATGAGGGTAGTAAAAATCTAAAGAAGTGCAAAAAATATTCTCTCTAATGTATAGCAGTAGTAGTAGTAGTCTAGTACTTCCTACAAGAACGGGTAGGACGAACCACTTGTTCGAACCTCGCAAATTGGGCCATCACTTAGGCCCTTTTTACGCCCCGTGGTGGAGAGTTCCAGCTACTTCACACATCATACATATGTACATTGTACATTGTACCGCCGAAGCGAGTATGATGTGATCAATAGTGAGCCATATAAATCAGAGCGTCACGGCGAGGAATCGAACCCCATCTCGTTCCACTCATGATTCGCAGTGATGGCCGAGCAGACGTGATTTAACCCACACTGCCACGCTGGCTCATGTATTGTATAAGTGAAAATAAAAATGGCTATCTTTCAGAGTTTTTGGGGGGTAGCACCCCCAATTAATGTAGTGCTAAAATTCATTTCTGGATTTCGCCAGGGATTATGATGTTTCTGAACTTGAATGCATAATGTCATAGAAATCGGTGTCTGCACAGAAAACACAGACATTTTTTTAAAACAAACCAACTTTTTTGCACTCAGGCTTCATCAAAACGTGTAATTCCATCAAAATCTCAAAAATCAACTCTTCCTTCCATGACAACACTTTCTATATGCGTACTACATACATGAGAAAGTAAAAATAGTTAGAAGTCTATATTTAGAAATATTAAATAAGGAAAGGTTTCAATGTTGGCAAGAAGGAATTAATATCTATAGGAGGCACGTGGATAAACCTGACTCAAAGCCGTTATTAAATTCAAATCATACCGCGTCTCTATGAATAAGAGCTATTAAGCTATCTCGCTGGAATTCAGCGGGGTTCCTTCACCAGACCCTGTAAAATCTTCTAACTCACCCGAATTACCATATTTGATTACATCCTAGAAGTGGTTTAGTGGCTTCGGACAAATAAATCATGGAAATGCACAATCCATTTATAAGTTGTTATTAAATTTCAAGTTACTTTTTATATGAAGATTATTCTTTTAGAATTTTAATTTATTTTTAAATTTAAATTGTTTATTTTTTCGAATAGTTTTGTTTTCATTGTTTCTAAAGTTAAAAGTAAATTACAATATAAAAAGAACTTTTTATATACTTCGTTTTTAAATTTTCTGTTTTACATCATAAATTTGAAACCCGTCAAAATGAAGATCGTAAATATGGGATATGTCAAAACAAATAAAATAACTTGCGGATTTTTTCTGAACTAACTTTCTACACAGCTAAATTTGCTGAAAACAAATTAAATTCTGCTGAAAGATGGCTAAAATTATTAAAATAATGCATTGTCATCGTGTTCTGAGCTATTCTAAAAGTTTCAATTGTCTAGCTACTCGGGAAGTTAGTTAAAAATCGATTACAAGATTTGTACTGGACAAAACAAACAAACAAGAAAGCAAGCTAATAAAAACGTAGTAAAATTTAACCGATTTAATGTTGTTTAAAGGAACCACTAATTTTATAAATTAACCAAAAAAATGAAACAGTTTTTCAATATAACCTTTTTTGGAATTTATTATTAAGCAACTGATTAATAACATCATCTTCAATTCAAATCTTCAGTGATGATGACGATCTGAATAAGTGGATTTGGGAATGAGTCAGTGTAAGAGTTGAGACAGAGTTTTTCTAGACGAGCTGAGAATTCCTTGATCGGGAATAAAAAAAAAGACCTCTTTCCACTAAATTATCTTTATTTTAACCACTAGTGGTCATTGAGAGTTGAAGAGGAAACAAATAAGACTGAAAAACAAAAAGAATCAGTGCAGGAGTTGAGACAGAGGTTTAAAACTGAACTTTTTTCTACTTCGAATGTTTTCACAGAATCTATGAAGTCTACAACTTCCGAAGGCATTTGGTATATTTACTCACTTACGAACCGATTATAGGGATAATTCTTAAGGGAGTTGTTTATGATGGGAGCTAACTCAAATAATTATATACCGCATTTACAAACCCATTGCAGGGATCATTTAACAGAGAGTTGCTTATGATGGGAGCCTTAGTAACTAATTATATACCACATTTTCGAACCCTTTGTAGGGATCATTGGTTTCTTTATAGGGGAGTTGCTTACGATGGGAGCCATAGTAATTAATTATATGCTGCATTTTTGAACCCATTGCAGGGATCATTGGATCATTCGTATGAGAGTTGCTTTCGATGGGAGCAATGATAAATAATTATTCATCTCCTCCTCAAGATTTTAGACTGATGACGATAACTTTGGTTAGATAAATCACATCAGTAAGAACGAGAACCCATAGCAGTAGAGTCAAACAACCCATTGCAGGGATCTTTGGTTCCTTTACAAAGGAATTGCTTATGATGGGAGCCATGATAAATAATTATTCATCTCCTCCTCAAGATTTTTGACCGATGCCGATAACATTGGTAAGATAAATCACATCAGTAAGAACGAGATCCCATTGCAGTAGAATGAAACAACTCATTTCAGGGATCTTTGGTTCCTTTACAAAGGAATTGCTTATGATGGAAGCCATGATAATAATTATTCATCTCCTCCTCAAGATTTTAGACTGATGCCGATAACTTTGGTTAGATAAATGACATGAGTAAGAATGAGAACCCATAGCAGTAGAGTGTCTCTACTGCTATGGGAGAAACTCCTGTCAGCAATTGAGCCAAAACACAACATTAATAAAATTTGATGAAAGTATTCTTAATAAATGTAAATCATTTTGTAGAATGAGAAAGAAACTCTATTATAAAATATGAAATGTTTCTTTTAGAGAAGTAAATCACTAATGAATAAAAAATAAAAATAAACACATTCCATATTTGGACAAGTCATCCAATCTAACGATGAATTACTTTCGCTAAACCAACAATCTTTAAAAACATTCCATCATTTCGATTTTTATCCAGGAAGAGAACTAGAGGAACAAATCGTGATCAATAGTTATTGAGGTAAGAAAATAAAATAGAGAAGTTAGTAGAAACAAAAATCAATTTATTTTCATGTAACCATATCAAATAAAATAAAATATAAAAAAAAAAACTTTATATGTATTAATATTAGTTTTTGATTTTAGTTTAGAACGACTGTCAAACAAATAGTGGATTGTAGATTCTATTTCCGTAAGATAAATGCAGCTTCCTTTTTCATGAATATACATGTATTATAAATGTAAATAATGTCATGTCCCATCTTTGAGCGCGGGAAAATAATTTATATGGTTTCATTCGCGCCTAAAAGGACTATATTTTCAATTTTAAACACTATACTTTTTCGTCGAAATCTATTTTGAGGAAAAACTTTTGCTTCCGAGCTTACCGAAGGTAACGGAAGCTATGTGATCGTTTCGAAGGACGAAAAATTTTTAGGTCTCCGATTTTAAAAATTCCAAGACAGATATCCGTTTCAGACATCAGGGAACATTTTTGGTTCCGTGTCTGTCTGTCGGTCTGTCTGTCGGTCTGTCGGTCTGTCGGTCTGTCGTTCAATTTTTGCGAACCAACATATCTTAAAAACTACAGGTTCAATTTTTATGAAATTTGGGTGGTTGGTCATAATTAGCCCATTGTTGGTCCCATATAAGTTTCCACCTTCTGCGCCAATTTGTTTTTCTTCCACATGCGCACAAACATACATTTATTTACACCTATAGCATCAAAAGTACTTATCTGATTTGAATGAAACTTTTATAGTTTATCGAAAGTAACCCGCAGATGGCCACAGATTAATTTGAACAGTCTACGCTCTTTAACTTTTGCTAAATTTATACTTTAATTCGTGTAAAAAATCTAAACAATTTTGACAGATTAAAAAAAACGGGGGAAACAATTAAACCAATTTGACAATAATGACTTTTAAAAGCATAAAATCAATAAAGTTCGTGGATAGGATGCGAGGAAGCTAAGTGCCACATCAATTGGCAGTCTATTTTATTCCCGACTTAAAAATTATTATTTATACATGAAGGGATAGTTTCCCTGAATTTAATTAAAGAATAATGATAATGAACGAATGTCTAAATTAAATACTGTAGGTAATACGTAAGAATTCCATAAGTAAATACATTAGTGAGTAACTGTACATAAGTAAAAGTGTGTAACAGTACATACTTAAACCGTTAATACAACGCCGTCTTGACTAAAGACCACTAAATTGGATACAAATGCTGTTTGTGGTTGTAGATATTTAATGTTTTGGTTTTTCAATAATTGAAAATGTCAATTTTTTTTTTTTTTTTTTTTTTATCAAAACAAATCTTTAAAAGAAAAGTACCTGTTTTATATGTATGTTATTGATTCAGTTTAACCAGTTTTCACTTTGCAACCTGTTAATAACCTGACAGTATAAAATATATGTTTATATTTCTGTGAGAATGTCATAGTTAATGTTTACTTTCTTGCAAATACGTAGGATATATATGTAGAAAGTATTGTGTTAGCGAAAAAAAAAAAAATCTATTTTGGATTTTTGTTTTTTATGGACTTACACGTTTTGTGGTCCCCTTTAGTCTAAAAAAGGTTATTTTTAAAAATGTCAGCTATCTATCACCATCGAAGGCGGGTGGAGAAAAATCAAGAAATGAATTTTAGCTATTAATTTAGGGATGCTCCAATAAATTCCAATAAGGATGCCCCCCAAAAAATTGTACTCTCGAAAACAATTACGATGATTTTGATTTATAAAACTTTAAATTCCATATATGAATCCAAATCTATAAGTCGTTTTTCCGGGAACGACTTATAATGGGTTGTATTGGACAGATTTTCTTATATATTATAGGTTCTACGTAGATTTTTAAGTTTAAATAAGGTAGATTATGGTATAGATAACGGATAAACCAAATTAATATAAAATTGTTATTAATTCTACATCACCATGGCAGGTAAAAGTAATGAGTAAATGACACCAAGCATATGAATTTAGATCCCCCAACTGTTTATCCCCCGATTGTTTACTACAATATCTATAATTAAATTGGATTTCTATTAGATATTAAATTGCCAACCAAACCAAAAAAAGCCACAATTAGTGTGGCACATAGCTCCCTCGTGTCTTATCACTAAATGGTCATTTTAATATAAAGTAAAATAAGAGTTTTGCATGACTAAAAGAGAGTGTTGTATGCAGTTTATCTTCTGTTGCAGATGCGTGGAGAAAAATCCTACCGCGAGTTGAAATCAAAATGCCCAAGAAAATGAAATTTGCGGAAAGGTTGAAATTATTATTGGACCATTTGATATCTTTGTCACATAACATCCAAAAAAAATTAATGTTAATAGATAAAAAGTTTGAGCATATACTCAAAAGAAAACCAATTTGAGTTTAAAGTCCCATTAACTTTGCCATAACATCCAAATTTTGTCAGATGCCTTATTTAAGTTACTCGTTGGAATATACGTGTAAAGCCAAATCAGCTGAACCGTTTTGAATGAAATAGGAAACCACAAGCCATTTAACTACGTTTTTATTAGCTTGCATTCTTGTTTGTTTGTTTGTCCAGTACAAATCTTGCAATCGATTTTTAACTAACATCCTGAGTAGCTAGACATTTTAAACTTTTAGAATAGCTCAGAACACGATGACAATGCATCATTTTAATACTTTTAGCCATCTTTCAGCAGAATTTAATTAGTTTTTAGCAAATTTTGCTGTATGAAAAGTTAGTTCGGAAAACATCCGCAAGTTTATTTTATTTGTTTTGACATGACCTATATTGACGATTTTCATTTTGACGGGTTTCAAATTTATGATTTTTTATTTAGTCAACAGAAAATTTAAAAACGTAGTATATAAAAAGTTATTTTTATCTTGTAATTATTGAATAATGATAACCGCGTGAAATAAAATCCAGGGTCAATTTTTTCCGGATTTTTTTATTAATTAAAGAGAAGCATTCTTGCTCTATTTATTTATATCTATTTTGATACTTTTGTTTTGTTCATTTTTATAATTTAATTTAATTTTTTTTACAATTACATTTTTTAAGGAGCCAATCAAATATAATTTGCATTCATAATTAAAATTATTTGCCTTTTTTTTAAATGGTTTGGTATTAATTATTTTCCTAAGTAAAACAGTCAGAACAAAACGTTTTCTAATTTCATTACAAATTATTATACCTATAAATTATAATATTTCGCAGTACAGAATCTGTCTTGAGATCTTTCGATTTTCGAACTCTGTTGCATTGTCTTATTAATTGGGAATACGAGAACGTTTTTCTTGCGTTACTTCATTCATAATCGTTATGTTTCTCGACTTATTTTTATTATTAAGTTAGTTTTATTGCAATTATTATAATAAAAAAAAAAGTTTTTCGTTTTTTTTTACATTGTCAAATTAATTGGTTACTGTATTTCTTATATTGCTTTAGTCCATACTTAAATAGAAATAAAAATACAACAAATTATATTCTTCTGTTGTAACTTATTAAAAATACATTCTTTTTTTTTGTCTATTATAATTAAATTTGTAAAAATAAAATTATTAAGTTCTGTAAGTAATTTTATTTTTTAAAACAGTTGATGAAATCAAATGAAGAAACGATAAATTATATCAAAGCAAATTATATAAAGATTTTTCTTTATAGATTATAGATAATATTTTTCTTTTTGTCTTATTTTTTTTTTTTTTATTCTTTAAATTCGTTCGTAATTATTTAGAACTATTAATTAATTGAAGAATAAGTGAGAAAATGGAGTTGCTATTTATAAATTTTAAGACATAAACAAACTTCTTTTCACAAAAATAATTAATATCGTTCACTATTTAATAGATGAAACAAGAAATTAATATTTTTTTTTATAATGTGGATTTTTAATCCACATTATAAAAAGTTTGAAGAAAAAAAAACACTAAATTAAAAATAAATAATATTAAAATTAGGTATTGAGTTAAAATATGGGAACTAGTTTTTTTTACTAGTAAAAACAAATGCCTTTCCACAAAATATTTTGTGGACGCGCGGCTAACTTCACTTGTTAGTAAGTTATAAGTTTTCGTCCCACAACCTAGGAAGCTGAGACTTTGAAAAATTGCAATGTATGTTAATTAAAAACGCACGAAATTACAGTTTTTAAATATACATATGTGTATATATACAATTTGTGCAGTGAGAGACACTTATATATATGTATATTAGTTTTTATGAAAAAAATGTAAAACAACTTATGGTATACAACACCACAATAGAGAATAATTTAAGGGATCACCTTCACCTTCACCTATATGGTATTATTATGGGTATTTTCAAAGCGTATTATTGTAATAAAATTTGTTATCTGTTATTATTATAATATTGATATCAACATTTGTGTAATAATTCTTTGCTAGTTACTTCTATTAATTAATTGTGACAAAAAAAGGAGCAAAATTGCTAGTTACAAATCATTTAGAACAATTTTATTTGGTCAATTTAGTAAAGTAATACTACAAAATTAATTTATTTAACCAACATTTCTTGGAGCTTACCCATGAATATAACAAATAACATCATTAAGAGCTTAAATTAAAGCATTAAAATGGTTGAAGTAATTAAAATGATTAAATTAATCCTAAGTGGTTGAGATTATTAAAGTGCTTAAATTAACGCACTAAAATGGTTAAAATATTTAAAATTAATTTATATTTTATTTTGTCATTATCAATCCACACTATTAACAAATTAATTATCATCGAACTAGAACTATAATAGAGTTTAACAAAGACTTGTTTTGCAATAAAAAAGTGTTTAAACATATACAATCTAAGAATGACCTTCTCAATGATAAACGATAATCTTGCTCAAGTAGTTGCTTATTAACACACTATGTTAATTCATGTATATTAATGTCATTAATTGTGAATTTGGTCAATGGACACTTCCTCACGTCAATGTACGCTATGTAACTCCTTTATTATTATTATTACTGTTAATTATGTAAATTCTGTTGCTATAATTATAGTAAATGTAAACATACTATTAGGTCAATGAACCTACTTTTATTTCTTATAATTTTTTGTTTTAAATATCGTTCATTTATAATAGATCTTATATATGACAAATAGTTAAGAACAATTCATTATTATTATTATTATTATTAAATAGCAGATAAATAACTTTAAAATTATAAGGTTTATAATTTTCATTTGCAATTTACAGTATTTTAGTGCATTCAAATTGGCGAAATAAGAAGTGCATATAAGTTTTGAAATCTTCATTCCCAATTAACAGTATTTGTGTAAACTGGATTTTGGTAAAAAGGCAAATTAAAGCGTTTCTTCTTCAATGGTTTAAGTCTTTTTTTAAATTCACATTCTTTAAAAAAACTATACCTAATGATTTATTGCGAATGTAATGGTTTGAATTACATAATAAAACATGTATTAATTGTTAATTGTATTGTGTTTAGTATTTTGCAAAAGGACCCATAAATTGATCAATGATCAATTTATTGGTGATAAATTATCAATAATCAATTTATCAATAATTATTGGGACATATGGATCAATAAACGGCTTTCTAAGACGGTTACTCTTAGAAAGAAAAAAAAAAAAAAAAAAAAAATATTAGTGATCAACTAATTGTTGGTCAATACAATTTCGTTCATTAAACTCTCCAACCCAGCTTGATTCTCAAATATTAAAAAAAAAAGAATAATAATCAATAACTATCAAAAAAAAGAGAGAGGGATATGATAGTGGCAAAATAATTTTTCAATAATTTAAAAATAATAAAAAATAAATAAAATATATTAATAGAAGAAATAATAATGAATTATTTTCTCATTAAAGTTTTCAAATAAGACCCTAATAATTCATAGTAATTAATTGTTCTATGTCCAACAAAATTGTGTTCATGAGAGTTAATATAATATTTAAATAAGATTTTAACTTAACTTTATTGGCTTTAACATTAAACAAAGATATTATTGAAGCAAAAAAAATCCTACTGATAGACTTATGTACTGTAGACACTTAGGGAAAATTAAAGCATGGAAAAATAATTTTCTTTACATTAGATTATAAGGAGGTAAAAACGATATAGCCATTCAAGAATTTTCTTATTTAGCTTGAAGCTGTTTCTAATCCTTCAAATATAACCGAAAATTTTACATAAAATGATGAAAATTACATCAGTTAAACTATTTAATCACACACAATAGATAGAGTATAAGTAATTTGGTTACAATTTGCAAAATCATAATTTACGGCATAAATGCCCTTAATCCCCAAATGTTCATAAAAAATAAACAAATAATATTTTAAATTATGTGTCTAATAATTTATGACTGATGAATGTTTAAAATGGTGTGACTAATAATTGATAGGGTTTGTAAAATGTTTAAAATTATGACACACTAATGATTTATAGGGTTTGTAAAATGTTTTAAAAAATGAGACACTAATGATTGATAGGATTTGTAAAATGCTTAAAATTATGTGACTAATGATTGATAGGATTTGTAAAATGTTTAAAATTATGTGACTAATAAATGATAGGATTTGTAAAATGATTAAAATTATGTGACTAATGATTGATAGGATTTGTAAAATGTTTAAAATTATGTGACTAATAATTGATAGGATTTGTAAAATGATTAAAATTATGTGACTAATGATTAATAGGATTTGTAAAATGATTAAAATTATGTGACTAATGATTGATAGGATTTGTAAAATGTTTAAAATGATGTGACTAATGATTAATAGGATTTGTAAAATGATTAAAATTATGTGACTAATGATTGATAGGATTTGTAAAATGTTTAAAATTATGTGTCTTATGATTGATAGGATTTGTAAAATGTTTAAAATTATGTGACTAATGATTCATATGACATGTACTCTAAATAAATAAATTTTCTATTTGCTATAAGAAGGTTTTAGAGTAAATAAATTAAAATATAATTTAAAAGAAATTAATGTTGGCTTACCTTGTTGAATGAAGACGAACAAATTAAACCAAATAGAAGCGGATAAAGCGATGCTTTAAAATGATGCTGCAAGCTGATGATGGATTTATTTGAAGTGTTAAGATGAATATAATGATGATGCGATGGTGATGGTGGTATCGAGTGGTTGTGAGGAGACTGGGCTGAAACGAGTCCTCTACTTGAGGTATATGAACAACCCCCACCTCCAGACTGACTTCTTGTACTCCCCGATGCTAACGGTGTATCCTGAACTGAACCTCGCACCGCTCCCTAGGCTTCGTACTACGGACCAGCCCGAGCTGTTAAATCTACTCGGCCGATATGGGCTTTTTTTAACATCCGAGAGGTGGTTCGACCTAGTTAATAAAACTGTCTTTAAAGCCTTCCAAGATACCGGAAGATTTTTCAAGATATCCTTTGAAAAATCGATCCTGTGTTTCTTTTTTTAAAGGATGTTAAACGGCTTCTTAAAGTGAATGAGAGACTTGAATGGATGAATCGCTTTTTCACCTCCTTATTCAAATAATGTTAAAGCAAATTATTTACGTATGCTCTAATTTTACATCCAAAAGACGGAGGTAATTTAGAACAATTTAATTTAACCAAAAACAATTACAATGTCACAAAATATTGTCACATTTATTTCAGTCTTTTGCATAGTCAGCATTCTCTAGACCAAGGTTTCCCAAATGCTGTGTGCTGCTGGATCAAGAATAAAAAATAATAAAATCCAAAATAGTCAGAACAAAATAATGCCTGTCTGTATAAGTACAATAGTTTAATAATTGTATTTTTCATAATGGAACTATATATTATTTATTGTGAGAGTATGTTTTTATCAGGTAAAATTACGCTTCACATCGTAAAGCACGCCCTCCCCTAACCCCAACCCTGGTTTGGCACCTACTTCTAGTAATTTAAGTTAAAAAAATAAAAATAGTAAAGTAACAAAAATTTTACACTTGAATAAAAATGTTATTTATTTATGTTTGGCTTGATGAAGGTGTAGAAAAAGTATTGAAGAAATAAACAGTCACTAAGTTGATTAATAAGTACCTAGCAACCAGTATTTACCAAATTTGTAATATGTATTTCCATAAAAATCATGGTAACTGTTTATGATGGTAAAAGCCTAATTGCGAAAAAAGTGATTTCCTGACATGTAATTAAAAAAATTTTCGGGGAATAGCCCCTGGATCCCCTGGTAAATGAGGGACAGTAGACCTATCGATATGGTGTCCAGGATGACTCTCGGCGGCCCTACATAAAGAGTTGGAGTGCCACGGCAATCAGCTATTTTTTTTAGGGTTTCGTTGGTAAAACCAAAAAAAGAAACCCTTATAGTATCGTTCCTGTGTCTGTCTGTCTGTCTGTCTGTCACTCTGTACGGTTCCAATAACTTTTGAATCAAAAGAGATAAAACCATGAAACTTTCCAGTATTAAAGGTCGATTTGACGCGCACTCAGGAAAAATATAGCTGTTCAAATTCAAAATGGCTAATATTTCACGTCTCGCTAAAAAAATATATTTTTGAAATTTTGAGTGAGATATCAAATGAAAGGTATTGAAGAGTAGATTACAAAAATATATTACACAACCCCCCCCCCCCCCTAAAACTAAAACTATATTTCAGCTGTTACTAAAAATATAAAAAATATTAAATATGTTGTGGTCTGATGGGTCAAAGAAAAAATAAGAATAACAACTTGGTCGAATTAACTGGGAATCCAAGATGGCGGCTAATAGCTGTCACGGGGAAAAAAATATTTTTTTAAAATTTTGAGTGGGGTATCAAATAAAATGGTATTGAAGAGTAGATTAAAAAAAAATAAATAACACTTGTGGAAAGCGTTTAATTTTCTACGCCATTTTGTCAACAAATATCAAAAAGTCCCCCCCCCCCTTTACTCATTTCATGTTTACAACCAACAAAACCCTTTTTACGTGAGACTTCACGCACTACCAATTTTTTATAGTGTACCGCGGGCTAAAAAAGTTTGGGAATCACTGCCCTAGACAGTACTTTTCCTCCTGCTTAAAGTTGTCTCTCTTCGAATAAGGCATCTCTAAGATAGACAGAACTTAACAGTAATTAATTTCTTTGTCTTCTGTAATCGAGGCACAAACTTAAAAATAAAATAAATGAATCTTCAATGTTACTAATCCCTTTTAGCACTGATTATGATCTATTAATAGATTTAAGTTGAAAGTTCTTTTTCTTATCCTTTATGTTTATTTTTCCAATTAAATTATTTTCTATGAAACTGAAACAAAAGTTACAATTATTAAAGAATCGTTTTAAGCATCTCTCTTGTGAATTATTACTATATAGTGGATTCGAAATATTTTTCAGAAAATATGTGTCGTGGTTATCTCCGGAAGATTTAGACTTATATTTTTTTCTTGTGGAAACCTACCTTTAAGGCACTTCCTTAGACTGTTATAAAACCAGAAGTGTGATTTACCTTGATCCCAAAGTACATTAGACTAAGCATCCCTTTGTCTTAATAGTTATTTAGACAAAGGAAACTAATTATATCCACTTATATTCTAAAGAAAAACTGAGTTACAATCTAAATAAGAACTTAACTTCAGAGTATAATTCATAGAGTATAGTTTATATAGAATATAGTGGATAGAATATAGTTTATATAGAATTATAGTGGATAGAATATAGTTTATATAGAATATAGTGGATAGAATATAGTTTATATAGAATTATAGTGGATAGAACATAGTTTATATAGAATATAGTGGATAGAATATAGTTTATATAGAATATATTTAATAGAATATAGTTTATATAGAATATAATTCATAGAATATACTTTACTGAATATCATTTACAGAATATAGTTGATACATAGAACATAATGCATAAAATATAGTGCATAGAATATAGTGCTACTGAGAATGACTCACCTTGAACTAACTGCCTAGATTTTTGACCTACTTATTAACTTAACTTTAATTCCGGAAGATGTCGTTAGCTTGAAAAAAAGAAAATTAGCTCGTATTGTTGAAGGTCATTAACACTAAGATGCATTCTTTATGAATGACATAGGCAAGAACAGGGTTTTATTTCAAAAAGAAAGTTGTGCATCATAAAATATTCTTCGAAATTAAACCTAGACTTCTTCCTTTTAAAAAAATAACCACATTAAGTCGATTATGGGGATTAAAAGACGTAGATCCAGTGTCATGTAATTATAGTGTAGAACCGGTGCTTTGAGCAACCATTAAAATCATCCTTCACAGACTACAGGACATAATTTAAGCTCGTGTCTTCAAACTATATTTTTATAAACTCGTTAGACTACGATCTATATATATATATAAAAATAAAAAAATATATTATTTTTGATAAAATATAAAATTGCTGACGTGTCCAACATTAAGCTTTTTTAATTTTTACCAGAAATAAACTAGTTTTTCACATACGCGTTTTTGTTGTGGTAGTCCTCATTTGTTCAGAATCATTTCCCTTGTGCACATATTTTGTATTTTGATATTCCCCCATTTAGCAGTAACTTTTCCCTTGAACATATTTTTTTATTCTGATATTCCCTTTTTAGCAGTAACTTTTCCCTTGAGCATATTTTTATTACGGTATTCCCTATTTAGTAGTAACTTTTACTTGAGCATATTTTTATTCTGATATTCCCTATTTAATTTAGCAGTAACATTTCCTCGAGCATATTTTTATTCTGATATTCTCTATTTAGCAGTAACTTTTCCCTTGAGCATATTTTTATTCTGATATTCCCTATTTAGTAGTAACTTTTCCCTTGAGCATATTTTTACTATGATACTCTCTATTTAACAGTAACTTTTCCCTTAAAGATATCTTTATTCTGATAGTCCCCATTCAGAAGTATCTTTTCCCTTAAACATATTTTTATTCTGATAGTCCCCATTCAGGAGTATATTTTCCCTTAAACATATTTTTATTCTGATAGTCCCCATTCAGGAGTATATTTTCCCTTAAACATATTTTTATTCTGATATTCCCCATTCAGGAGTATATTTTCCCTTAAACATATTTTTATTCTGATAGTCCTTTTTTTAGTCGTCGCCCGCCATATTGGCAGCCATCTTGAAAACATTAAATGTAAAATTTTATGAGTAGCATATTCTTTTTCTGCACTTCAAGACCTTTAAATAGATGTATAACGTGTCATGTTTTTTTTAGTCGTCGCCCGCCTTATTGGCCGCCATCTTGGAAATATTATGTCTGAAAACTCCAAAAAATGTACAGTTTTCACAAATGCCGAGATACAACTGTGTGCCGAATTTCATGTCCTTAGCTATAGTAGTTTATGAATAATTGAAACATGCCAACAGACAGACTCCAACGGACAGACACCAACGGACAGACAGACAGAGCCATTATATAAGGTTTCTTTTCGTACTTCGTACAGAAACCTAAAAACTAATCGTCCAAATTTAATTAAATTTAGATGGTAGGTCATAAATAAATAACTAACAGTTGGTCCCATAATTTCAACCGTCTGAATCAATTTAATATTGAATAAAAAATAAATTTGTCTCCAGTGGGAATCGAAACAGGTCCAAAAATTTCAAAACTTTTGATACCCACTGAAATCACATTATTTTATTCTCATGTGACTATTCATCTAAAATAGAATGTGAGGAAGTTATGTGCCACACTAATTTGCAGGCTATATTAAAATCAGTAATTTTAAAATCAGTATAGAGGCCGTGGTTCAAATCCCGGTGCTGGAGTGTATTTTTCTCTGTCTGTTTCCCGTAGTTAATAATAATTATAATTTGACTTAAATAAAATTTTAATCTTTCCGTAGTATGAATACTACCAAAATTGTAAAATATGGAAATCAGTAATATATTTGCCCTTTAACATATTTTTGTGATAGTTCCCATTTAGGAGCATCTCTCCCCTGATTATATTTTTATTTTAATATTTATTATGAACAGTATCTTTTGTCCTAAACATAATGTTATTGTAATAGTCTTCTTTGGATCTTGCGTAAAGGTTGACGTCTAGTTTAAAGATAAATCTTTAATCTTTAGGGCATTCCCAGATTCCTATCTATAAGTTTCTTGTCTATAAGAGCGGCACTGAAAACTAATATCTTTATATACCTGCAGGGGCGGATCCAGGGGGGGGCGAGGGGGGCGACCGCCCTGGGCCCCGCGCCTTGGAGGGCCCCGCGCCATAAAAAAATAAAATAAAATACTTATACTTTACAGGCAAATATATAGATCAAAGTGAAGATTGTCCGCGGGGCCCCGCGCCATGTACAAAATTTGAAATATTAGAATTATAAAATTCAGTCGAACTTAGTTTACATGGTAGAGCCTAATACCTAACTACCTTTTCGCGGGGCCCCTCGCGATAAAAAAGTCAAATAAATAAGTTATAAAATATAGATTAATTTGTTTTATGTTTAAGATAGCCCGCGGGGCCCCGCTCCATATAAAATTAAGTGAGCTAACGTCCTCAGTAGCGTACACAGAAAATTTTTTCGGGGGGGGCCCAACCTAATTTAACTTATATGCGGGTTTAGCATACCCCATAATTTATTATAATTGTAATTTCTCCCCCTTTTCAACACTCTAATTTCAATTTCTAACCTCATATTTAATTAAATTAAAATCCTATGAGGTAACACCTCACTATGTGATGTGATCGTTCTAAAGAACGATTATGTCTCCGATTCCAATAATTCCAAGACAGAAATCTGTTCCAGTTATCAGACATTTTTGATCCCGTTTCTGGCTGTTTGTCTGTCTCTCGCTCAATCATGGCGAACAATTCTTAAAAACTACTCTTTCGATTTTAATGAAATTCGGATGGCAATTAATTAGCATATAAAAAGTCCATTGTTGGTCCTATATAAGGTCCAATCTTCTGGTCCCATTTCCCTTCACCACATTTCTCCACCTGCCACCATTTCTCTTCCACATGTGCACACACATACATTTATTTACACCTTATCTTCAAAAATATTCATCTGATTTTATAAAACTTATCTGATAGAAGCTCACAGATTAATTTTAACTCTCTGCGCTGTTTAAATTTTGGTAAATTGATACTTTAAATCATGTAAAAATCAAACCAATTTTGACTAATTTAAAAAAGGAGGGAAAATTGAGTAAATTTAACATGAATAAAGTATCAATATAGCAATATTTTAAGAGCGCAGACGGTTGAAATTATTCTTGGGTTATCTGCGGGCTACTTTAAACAAACCATTAAAATTTCATAAAAATCAGATGAGTACTTTTGAAGATATAGGTGTAAATAAATGTATGTCGGTGCGAATGTGGAAGAGAAATAAATAGGTGCAGAAGATTGAAACTTATACGGGATCAGCAATGTTATAACCTGGTTAATTATGACCTACCATCAAAATTTCAATAAAATTGGACGAATAGCTTTTAAGATATGTTGGTTCGCAAAAATTGAAGGACAGGCGGACACGGGACCCAAACTGTACCCTGATGTTGAACTGATTTCTGTCTTGGAATTTTTGAAATCGGAGACATAAAAATTTTTCGTTCTTCAGAACTGTCACAAATCTTCCATTTCCTTTGGTAAGCTCGGAAACAAAACGTGATCCATACTGCAAAAGCAAACGTGGATTTGGAGTACATACGAATTTCAAATTTTTATCTAGAAGAGAATTCTTCTCTAAGAAAATTAAATACCTATTGCAAAACAAAAGAATCATTCGCTCATTCGCTGGGTAATTACAATTTTTTTATAATTTATTGAACGCTTTTTGAGTTTTTAGATTTAAATTTAATATTACTATGTAATATGAATCAGTTTTTTCACAAAATGATAAACCGATTTATTTATATTGCCTCTGTTTTCCCACTACATGTCGACGAACACTAGTCCGACCTGAGTCAGCAAGAGGAATGTCGCATAGACAAGAGGACCCACGTAGCGTTCTACACACAATCCTGGTCCAAAACAAAAATTTGCTACTGATATCAACAACCATCATTTTCCCGTTTAAGCCAGTCTAGTGTGCATATTTTAATTCAATTAATTTAATTCCATCGGCAAAAGTCCGAGTTGACTCGGGCCTCATTTAATTTAATGTGCTTAACACCTAGGCCGAGCCGGCAATCGGGTCTATTATTGAACGCATCCCAATTTATTTTGACGCATAATTTCCATCGACAAAATTGGGCCTACTAGCAATCAGGCCGATTCATTGTACTCATCCTAATCAATTCAATGCACTTAATTCTATAGCAAAAAATCCGGGCCTAGCTGTCAATCGGAGCAGTCTATTTTTACGAATCCAAATTTAATTCATTGCATTAGGATTCGTAATGAATTGAAGCTGTCCTATAATGCAACCTATGCTATTGAACTGGACTAAAACCACAAAAAAATCATTGAATTCAATTGGCGAAAAATCGGGCCCAGCCGAAATCGGGTCGATCAAGTTTAATGTTTTTATTTCCACTGGCAAAGATCAAGGCCTAGTCGGCAAATGAGCCGATTTATTTCGTGCATCCTAATTTAATTCAATGAATCTAATTCCATCAGCAAAAATCTCGGTCCAGCCAAAATCGGGCCGTTATAATGTTTAATAAATGTAATTCCATTGGCCAAAATCCGGGCCCAGCCGGCAGTCGGGCCGGTATAGTGTTTAATAAATTCAATTCCATCGGCAAATTCAGTTCCAGCCGACAGTCGGGCCGGTATAGTGTTTAATAAATTTAATTTCATCGGCAAAATCCGGGCCCAGCAGACAGTCGGGCCGGTATAGTGTTTAATAAATTCAATTCCATCGACAAAATCCGGGCCCAGCCGACAGTCGGGCCGTTATAATGTTTAATAAATTTAATTCCATCGGCCAAAATCCAGGCCTAGCCGACAGTCGGGCCGGTATAGTGGTTAATGAATTCAATTCCATCGGCAAAATCCAGTTCCAGCCGACAGTCGGGCCGTTATAATGTTTAATAAATTTAATTCCATCGGCCAAAATCCGGGCCCAGCCGACAGTCGGGCCGGTATAGTGTTTAATAAATTCAATTCCATCGGCAAAATCCAGTTCCAGCCGACAGTCGGGCCGTTATAATGTTTAATAAATTTAATTCCATCGGCCAAAATCCGGGCCCAGCCGACAATCGGGCCGGTATAGTGTTGAATGAATTTAATTCTATCGGCAAATCCGGGCCGAGCTTATTTGGGGTGATTAAGTGTATACACACCATAAGATAATACTTAATTAATTTCTTTCATTGGAAAATATTTACAGCCAATTCGAATGCATCTGTCATTACTGTGTTTTTTTGGTTTTAAGTGTATGGCGGGTCTTAGGTATGTAATCATTTCGGGGGGGGCCAGGGCCCCTTGGGCCCCCCCCCTGTGTACGCCACTGAACGTCCTAGTGTTTTCTCACCCTCCCCCTTTTCAAAATGATGACGATTTTGTTATTTATTCTGTGGGGTAAATCTTCGTTATGTGCCCCACCTATATCTAAACCTCCAATTTAATTTGTTTTTTCCTATAAAACGTGGCATTTCGTGTATTTTTTTTTTTTAACAAATAAATAAAACACTGAATTTATCGAGATACTACATAACCTTAATTGTTTGACAATGTACAGAGATATGTAAAAAAGACAAATCCTGTAAAAAGGAATAGTAAAAGAAACTAAGTATATCGGACAGTACGAAATAATTGCAATTAGTGCAGTTTTACCAATTGATGTCAAAGAGAAACTTCACCTCAGAGAAGCATAACAACGCTGTTTTGAGAGGTCATATTTACAAAATTTTCCGGGGGAGGACCCCCGGACCCCCCTAAAAATGTGTCTTTAAAAATTAAACTAAAAACTCGGCACTAAAATGGAAAGTTATAAGCTAAGAATATGAAATCTGGGAGTAAATTTAAAGTGCTCGAGTGTATATTTTAAATTATAGGACTGATCACAAATAACACAGCTTAACTTTTTATTTACAATGATAATTTAACCATAAAACCCAAAATATCATGAAGAAGAATAAATAGTTTGCAAAGAAAATTATGATTAGTTGAAAACTATATAATTTGAGGGATTTATGTTCAAATAATATGTTAGATTAAAATCAGGAGCAGAATTGTAATTATTTTAAAAGTTTTGAATTATTTTGAGAGCAAAAAAGTTTGACTGGCCCTAAGTGAAGAGAATTAGCCGTAAAATAGGATCAAGTTATAAGTGGTTTATTAATAAGTTACTTTATTGTTTTTTATCAGCAATCCCCGCTCTATCCTAGGGGGCCCCGCTATTTTGTCTCGCCCAGGGCCCCGCAAGATCTAGATCCGCCACTGTATACCTGACCTGACGGCTGTAAACCTACTTCTCTATATTTAAAATTATCTTTTTTAAACTATTATATGAGATGAAACATGCACAATATATTTAACAATATTTTATGTCAAACGAAGTTACAAAGAAAGAGTTAAAACCGGGGATTAACTAGCTCTTTTTGAGTATAGTGCTGCACCAAGTGGTGCAACTTATAATTAAAGTTACAAAGTAAATTATAAAAATTAATAAATAAAAGAATATGCAAGTAGGTATTTATTATGTACCGTCTTACATTATGTATGTATAAGACTTGAATACAACTTGTGAAAGGTTCCTTAAATACTTTAGTGATTCAGTTTTCTTTCTTTTCATGTCTGCACTAATTAAGTAAAGTAGTTTCAATGGTCTCTACTAGATGCCACCACTTACCACACACCGGGCTAAAATCATAATATAATGCAACAGTTTCTCCTTTATAATCACTATAACTTATTCTAACAGCACCGAAAACCTTATAATAACAATTAAGTAACAAGAAAATGATACTTGTGTCAGTGTTTAATGATAAAAAAAATGTTTACTTTAATTTATTGATAAATTATGACAAAATATAAATAGAAAAATAAATGAAACATCATTTTTAGAAAAAAAATAGCTCGATTAAAAAATAATAATTTAGTTAATAATAAATAGTTAAGCTAAACACTTATTTAATTTAAATGAGTTATTACTTTTCCTTTTCAATTATTATTATTTTATAAAACTCATAAATGTATTTTCTTATAACTTGACATTATAATATATATTATACAATTACCTACATTATAGATATTTGTCAAAAATAAGCTTGTTTTTGTTCTAAAATTTAAATTAGAATGTTATTTTTTTTCCTTTTTCTAAATTTATAGAAAGTTTTACATTTTTTATTATTTTTTACACAAGTAAAATATTTAGTCTGTGCTTTCATGATTTACTAAGAGAATGCGTTGAAGTAGCATTTTAAGAGTAGATCTTAGTTAGATTTTTTACTTGAAAAATTTTATTTTATAAGATAATTGTAAAAACTTTAATATTTAATTATTTTTTAATCGTAATTAATACTCTTAAATCTATTTAATATTGAGTAGAGATATTATCTGATAAGTTTAGGTTCTGAATGAGTTCAGGCTAAACCATGATTGCAATAGTGTAGATCTGGTTTCACGTAATTATACTTTTCGCAGGAATTTTTAAAATATTGTATGTTTTATCTTTTATTAATCAATTATTGTTGAATTATAAGAATCGTTTCCTTCGGCTAATCTTGTTTGAAATATATAAAAAAAAAAAAAAAAAATGTTGAAACTAGGGTATTTTTTTAATTGAAACGATAGCTTTTAGCAGCTGTCATTATTTATTTTTTAGGAAGACATTAACAAAAAATATAAATATAAATTCAGTCACTGGTAATGAAAATTCATTTTTAATAAACAACCAAGGTAACCATTTTTTTTCTGATATACAGGGTGTCCCATTTCAATAGGATCAAACGGCTATATCTTTTAAATCTAAGAAAGATTCAGAAAAATTATGCAGGTAAAAGTTATAGTACTTTAGGCGTAGTTTAATAGTACAAAAAGAAAATAATTGATTCCGCCATTCAAAGGGTCAATACAGCCCTTTGAAGAATGTTTTGACCTCATTTTTTCTGAAAAGTTCACTAAAAACCATGCAAAAATGTTAATTAAATTTTTTATATCTCTCATAGTTTAAGCAAAATTAGTCTTTAAAGTTTTTTTAGTGTGCGCTTTTTACAAAAAAAAAAAATTAATGTAACGTCAAGTTATTTCATATTAATTTTTTTTATACGAAATAACTTGCTACTGAAGCTAGCTTAGAATCTATTACGAATAATATGAATAGTCTAAACCCCCTGCCACAAATTTTTTTAGAGAAAATATGTTTAATTTTCTCCTTTTTTCTAGCAATTTTTAAAATTGGAATGATAATGTTTGGTAGTTTGATTTAACTTCGGATTAATAAGTTTAAGGAAAGTAAAATTCCTTTAATGTTTAGTAATTATGTTCTAGGTTCGATTCCCGGTAGAACCTCTTTCACATAAGCTTAAAAAAGAGAGAAAAAAATGTAGCAAAAATTATTGCGAAAATGACCGAAATATAGCAAATAAATTAATATAACAATTATTATTATTATTTTTTATTTTTTATTATTATATCATCTCTGAGGGCCCTAGAAAGAAGGGAAATTATTGTTCAATTTATCAAAATTGGTGGAAAAAAGTAGAAAACGGAACCTTTCACTATCTAACATATAACAATGGTTTTATACAATCCAAATTATTTTAAAAAATACCTTCATTAGCAAGTTATACGTTTATTTTAAAATCCCCTGAGTCCTAAAAATTAAAAGAAGCCACAACGAAAAACAATTTATTATAATAAATATGTTTTATGATGAATTAATAAAATTTAAATTTAGTACTACATGAAAAAGGATTGTTTGTATTGGATTTTTGGAGTCAGGGGACCTCAAAACGAGTAAATTCATCAAAATCTCAAAATCGAATTTTCGCGCCATCACAATACATTCTCTTTAACAAACCGTAGCAATTGTTTCTTCGAGTTAACATAAATGCCTAATCCTTCTCTAAAGATGCTTCTTGTAGTGCAAGTGAAACGACTGACTATAAAGCCTTTCGAGACGTGGATTTTCTCTGGTCAACAAAAGAATTTAACATATAGTATTAATTATTTATTATTTCAATTTGTACAAATTTGGTATTTGTTCCTCATCTCTTCATATTCTGCCCCACTGATTTGAAGTAGGGTATTGATTTGAAGAAGTTGACCTCTTATCTGACCTATTGAAAGCGTTCTTATCAATTCTATTTCACGGTCCGACAGATCCGCTCTTGGTTTCCACATTACAAGATATCTATCACCTTTACAGTTTTCAGTTACAGTTTCACAGTTTAAATTAAGAAATACAGTCCATCCGAACACTAAATGGACAGATAATAAAGTAGGGGACTATACAATAACTTTTCTTATAGTAATATTTAGCTTTCGACACAGTTTTTAGTGTTCTATGAAATGAAGATAAGCCTAAAGTAAGAGTACTATTCGATCTACGATTTACTGATAATACTTATCCTGTCCAACATGGCTAGCCAGATAAAAAAGTTTTGCATTGAGAAAGAGCTTTATACTCAGGGGTTCTCAAACTTTCGTGGACCGGTCCTAATTTAAAAAGAAAATATTTCATGGAAAACAGTTCCGGCAATTTTGTAAATATGTCTAAATTCAAAGATATAAGTCTAAAATTTCCAAAATTGAAAAAACTAGTTTACGAAATAAATCTGATATTGTTGAAAATCGATAAAAAAAAATCGGTCCGAGACAACTCAGACAAACTTTCTCATATAAAAGTTCATAATTACTTAGCTCAGTGTTTCCAATTTATTAGTTTTGTATGCACATTTAATTATTATTGAACATTTCATGAATATTTACCATAAAAATAACTTCCCCTGCGCGGGGAATCGAACCCGGGCTCTCTCCGTCCGCGTTTTAAGCTATTTTCTCAGGAACTAGATTTTTCCCGGGAAAACGGCTTATATCGTTAGATCCGTATTTAAATGGGCTACATTTTAGAATTTTTTAATCAAAATCGTCGGAACGGTTTTCGAAAAATAATTTTTATTCACGTATTTTCAGAGTTTTTGGGGGGTAGCGCCCCCAAATTTGAAGCTAAAATCCATTTCTCGATTTCGCCTCGGGGTATGATTTTTCTGAACATGTATGCCAAATTTCTTCAAAATCGGCCCTGAAGTTTAGGCTCCAGGCGTCTGCACAGACGACAGACGACAGACGACAGACAGACAGACATTTTTTAAAAACCACTTTTTTGGACTCCGGGGACCTCAAAAAGTGTAAATCCATCAAAATCTCAAAATCGAATTTTCGCGCTATCACAATACTTTCTCTTTATATGAGAAAGTAAAAAAATCGGTCCGAGCCAACTCAGACAAACTTTCTCATTTACGAGTTAATAATTACTTCGCCCACTGTTTTCCATTTATTAACTTTCATAAGTAGATTTAATTATTATTAAACATTTCATCAAAATATATCATAAAAATAATTTCTCCTCGGCGGGGAATCGAACCCGGTCTCTCTCAGTCCTAGTTTAAAGCTATATTCTCTGGAACTAGATTTTTCCGATATATATGTCGTTTTCCTCCAAAACGACAAAAAAGGAAAAATCTAGTTTTAGAGATATTGATTAAAATAAATCTGATTTTGTTGAAAATCGATAACAATAAACAATAAACACCTGTTGAATCCTATTTACTTTCATATAAAGAGAACGTATTGTGATGGCGCGCAAATTCAGTTGATATTTTGATGGATTTACACGTTTTGAGGCCCCTGAGTTCAAAAAAGTGGTTTTAAAAATGTTTGTCTGTTATCTGTCAGCCTAAACTACTGGACCAAATAATTTAGAAATTTAGCATACATATTCAGAAAAATCATACCCCAAGGCGAAATCGAGAAATGAATACTCCAAATTTGGGGACGCTACCTCCCCCCCCCCCCCCCCCCCCCCCCCCAAAAAAAAAAAAACTCTAAAAGTAAAGTAGTAGAAAAAACATTAAAAGTAAATTATTTCACGAGAACCGTTCCGACGATTTTGAATAAAAAAATTCTAACATGTAGTCTATTTAAATACGAATCTAAGGATATAAGCTGTTTTCCCGGGAAAAATATAGTTCCTAAGAAAATAGCTTTAAACGTGGACCGAGAAAGGCCGAGTTCGATTCCCAACCGAGGAGAACTTATTTGTTATAATAAATTAAATATCTTATTCTTGACCAACTTCAAGATACGTGATAGACTACTTTTGCAACACATTAACGCATTGTGGAATAGCTGTATTTAAAAAATCTCTCACTTAGCCAGATAAGATAGAAGTAATATCAGGCCTGTGTCCTGTGTCCACTCCTATTGGCAATGTCTAACGGGAAAAAACATTAAACATTCTGATTTAAATTAATTATATTTGTGGTAAAACAAATTATAAATAAAGTGGTTCCGTACTTTACAACAATCCAATCTTATATTGTATACATACATATCATATAACAACTTCTAGCTTTAGTACTGCATTCTAGGTTCTGATTCGGAGAGTATTTTGCTGAGTTTTTAATACTTTTTGCCTGTATTAAAGAAAAGGTAACAGATTAATTACATGTGGAATAATTGCGTTAATCTTAGGATGGTGTCCAAGTGGAAGCTTTGAAACCGTTTGAAGTATTCAAAAGATTTAAAAAAAAGTTATTGTTTGAGATTCAAGTATCCACTTTGCTTAAAATTTCATTGGAATGTCTGGTCAACTGGTTAGTGTAGGTACCTGACAGTCGCCCAGGATTAACCGGATTCAAATTCCGCAGATAACACATTAGTTTTGTAGGACTATTATCTGTTGTAGAACTCACTTAGGTGTCAACATTTAAGGAATAATTGTAAATAAATCATAGCTTGTCTCCAAAGTTGATTATTTTAAACACCTAGAATATGTTCTAAAAACTTTCCCTACTGGATATGCTATAGACGTTCCCTGAATGTTTGAAGGGTGGACATCGGGTCAGCAATATGTAAATTTTCTACTATCTAAAGTATATGCAAAAAGAGGCAGTGACTGGTCCTGTGGACATCCCATGGACAAAGTCATGCTACATGGGTGTACAAGTTGAAGATCCAAACTAAATTTTGTTTTAATCCAGTTAACTTGGATTCTTCTACCGAGAAATTGTAGAAAGATAAACTCTTAGGCCCTATTCACACTGGGAGACGTGGCCCTACAAATTTTGGCCGATACGTTAAAATGAACACGACCGATGAAACTGGGGCACACCGCGTACCAATGTTTTTGGAAAGTAATACGATATGTACTTACGTTTTACGTTAATTATTTCACATAAAAGTGCTAATGGGACATTACGATATTGTAAAATGTATTATTAATATAAATTAAAAATATCTTTACATTCCCGGATAAAGTATGTTAAAATTATAGTGGGTAAAAATTCATCCAAAAAAATACGATATTGTAAAATTTATTATTAATATAAATTAAAAATATCTTTACATTCCCGGATAAAGTATGTTAAAATTATAGTGGGTAAAAATTCATCCAAAAAAATAAAGGGGTCCGGAGAGAAACAAAATATAAAGATGAAAAATAAAAACTTAAATGACTAAAACAGTAATTTTGCAGATACATTAATCTCGCCAAGGACGCAGAATAATATTTGTCATAAAATAAGCAATTGGTTTACTTAACATAGTTCTTCTGTTCCATCACTGGCATAATTCAAACTCCTGAAAATAAGGACGCTCAAAACCTCTCTCCAGTGGCAATCCTGCATTTATAAATATCTGTCAACTTGTCTTAAATCGCTGGTCGGTCTTGGACAGCAGAAATGATCAATTCCATAGCACGTTCTATGATTGAATAATCGGTCCGAGACAACACAGACAGACTTTAACAGTTAACATATACGAGAGCATAATTACTTAGCCCAGTGATTTCCATTTATTAATATTCGATGGTCCATTTAATTATTATTGTACATTTTATCAAAATGTAGCATAAAAATAACCTCACCTCGGTGGGGAATCGAATCCGGCCTCTCTCCGTCCGCTTTTAAAGCTATTTTCTCAGAAAACTAGATTTTTCCCGGAAAATGACTTGTATCGTTAGATTCGTATTAAAATGGACTACATTTTAGAATGTTTTAAATAGGTACCGTTTTAAAGGAATTTTTTTTCTCAAGTTTCTTCAGAATTTTTGGGGCGTAGCGCCCCCAAATTTGGAGGTAAAATTCATTTCTCGAGTTCACCTCGGGGTATGATTTTTCTGAACATGTATGGCAAAATCGGCCCAGTAGTTTAGGCTCCAGGCGTCTCACAGATGGACGACAAACAGACATTTCTTAAAACCCACTTTTTTGGACTCAAGGGACCTTAAAAAGTGTTAATCCATCAAAATTGTATTTTCGCGCCATCACAATACTTTCTCTTTATATGAGAAATTAAAAAAGAAAATGTAGCAAGAAAGATAAAAAAGAGCACGAGTCAAGTTACCTTATGTGAGAGAGAATAACTGTTTTCTAACATTTCGGTGAAGTATTGAGTATAAAAAGTATTTAAAATATATTTGGATTGCATTATAATCCTTGTAAAGATTCATGGGTATGTGTAGTTGGATTAAATCAAGTTCCTTTTAAAACCATTAAACCTTTTATCGTAGTGCCAACATTAATATAACTGTGTCGACTGTGAATGAAATAAACATTTAACGTGTAAAGAATTATATCAGTCACTTATCTTTTTCATATTAAATTTAAATTTATTAGTAAAAGCTTTATTTTGCGGCTGATCCTCACCATACTCTATTATATTTTAACATTGTATGTAACTTTTACCTTAATATCTTCACCAAATGAATAATTTATTATTAAATATGTCTTTACATATTATGTACGTTTTTAATTTTATTAGGCATTGTAAAAGAACACTACTGGTTTAAATCCGGCTTTTTACAAAAAGAATTAACTTTTCTCTAAATAATAATTTGTAAGTAACAAGAACCAGGTTCATCGGTGTTTTGTTATAACAACAAGAAATCATGCGAATTTTGTAAATCAAATTTACAATATTCGTATGTTTTCTTGTTCTACGTTTATAAACCAAACAAGTAAGTAATCTCCTCAGGAGATAGTAATCTTAAAACTGACACATCTATGACAATAATGATTATTGTAAGTATAATCAATTTAAATTAATGAATTGTAAATTATTATTGCATATAATTTAATATTACTTCTTATAAAAATACTCTGCTAATTAGTGTGGCACATAGCTTCCTGCGTCCTATTTCGTAAAATTTAATTATTTTATGCTCTTAAAACCTAATATTTTCCAATTTATTTCATTTCCCCCTGATTTTTTAAAAGTATCAATTTATTTATTTATTTTTTTTTTTATAAATTATTATTTGTAAATTTGATTTACAATTTTCGGATGTTTTCTTGTTCTATGTTTGAAAACCAAAAAAGTAAAAGTACCTGCACAAAAAATACCAGACTAATCCTTCATTACATTAATGCATTGACGAAAACTTTGGTTTAAAACTCTTAAACTTCTTGGGAAACAAATAAATCAAAATATATTCTGGGATCCTGGAATAGAACCACGGACTCATTTTATTCTAGATTAGAATTCTTATCAGTTTATCTATGACGGAGATATTGTTTTTATTTTTCCACAACTGTTTATAAATCCCATCGTGAAAAATACATAAGTTTCTATGATATCTAGGAAGACCTAGCATTTCGAGCACTAGAACACAATATGTGTTTATATGTGCGTTTAAATAAATAAATGTTTAAACATACGCTATTAATTATAGAATTAAAAACCCTTATTCAGTTTAAACTGAGATTAAATCAAGGATTAACTTAACTTAACTAAATGTATATTTGATGGTAAAACTGTAACATAAACTACTTATACTATTCGATTGATTCGTTACCTTATTTTTATTTCGTGATATTTTATTTAATAGTTATCTTGTATACCTACTTATTATTTTTTTCTGTATTAGCTGGCAGACTTTTTTTTTAGTTTACTTGTTAGCTTATGTACTTGTACATATACTTTTATTTATCTTGTTAGCTTGTTTTCTTGTTACTTTGTTTTCTTGTTAGCTTGTTTTCTAGTTACTTTGTTTTCATGTTAGCTTGTTTACTAGTTATTTTGTTTCTTATTAGCTTGTTTTCTTGTTACTTTGTTTTCTTGTTTTCTTGTTAGCTTGTTTTCTAGTTACTTTGTTTTCTTGTTAGCTTGTTTTCTTGTTACTTTGTTTTCATGTTACTTTGTTTTCTTGTTAACTTGCTTACTAGTTACTTTGTTTTCTTGTTAGCTTGTTTACTAGTTACTTTGCTTTCTTGTTCTCTTGTTGGATTGATTAATTTTTACTTTGTATTTGTGTTTATTACTTCGGTTCAAAACATTTCCCAGATTAATTTAATAAAGGTGTTTGTATTGTAGTGTCTACTGCAGCCAAATGTTTTATTATAATTAGTTAGTTAGTACCTCTGACTAAACAATGTTCTTAGCTTGATAGTTTGTTGACAACATTTTCTATCATCACTACAGCAGTAGCGACGTTTGGTGAAATAAGCAATTACCTCTCTTTCTCGTCTTGACATTTATAGTTACTGCTCAACTCAATTTTGTAAAGCTAATATGTGATTATACATAGCTTATGACAATCTTGTAAAACGAAGGCGTATATGGAGAAAGTTTTATTCAAATCAGTTCTCTAGTTTTGAGATAAGCGGCTAACAAACGCACGAACAACACTTTATTTAAAAGTTAAGATATATGAGAAATAAATATAATATCTAAAAGAAATTATATTTGTAATATTTACTGATTATAAAGGGAATAGGTTTCTAATGTTGAAGGAAGGGGCAAAACATAATAGGTTTGTTCCAACCACTCTTCAAACTGGTTTGGAACTGTCCGGCGCATGCGCATTTGGAAAAAAGCGTTCCAACGAGCCCAAACTCAAACTCTGACTGACTCCGACTGTTAATCAGCTGTTCCAACCACGCTCTGATTAAATCACGGACTAGTTTGGAACCAGTCAGAGCAGTCAGCGATCGGCGGCAGGGACTAGTAGTTTGGGATTGAGTTTGGGTGAACAGAAACGTAACCTTCCACTCCGCTTCATTGTTTTTGTTTTGATTTCGCTCGCCTATTATTCTCCTTTCTTGCGAATCAACTCTTTTTTTTTAAATGTTTTTGTACGAATGTGACAATGAATGGCATTTTCTAGATATTTCTGAAAAAATAAAAATTGGACCTATTTTCCAAGATAGACTTTTGATACTTATTCCATTTTCAAACAAATATCGAAAGAATCCGATTTATTTCCGCAATATTTCTTTCGTTAACTGGCCTAAGATTAATATTTGTATTTAAAACAAAAGAGCATTTAGGATTATATCAATAAAAATACGAGTGTGCCGTGAGTCTACTAAAACTGGCTCACCTCAGTAAACTCGAAAATTGTGAATTGCGTAAATCGAAATGAAATCGTGAATTCATGTATTAAATAAACATTTCTAAAATGTGTGCATGTATTTTCGTCATATCCTCTATAAGTATGTAGGTTTTACTTCCAACTTTCGAGCTTAATTAGCATTAGAAAATGAAACTTTTGTGGTGTGCCCCCCCCCCCCCCCCCCCCCTTGTTGTGCGAGCCCCTAGGTGGCCTAAATCAGGCCCTGATTTAAGCGACTGGCACTTATCTTCATCAACTATTGACTCATCCATCATCCATATCTTTAATATTAATAAGTTCAGGTATTTTTGATAGCAGAGGAACGCAAAATCACATAAACGATCAAATCAAAACGTTGTTCTGATAACAGTGCTAAAACCTACCACAGCAAACAGTTTGGTTCGAGAAAGGAGCGTTCCAACAAAAACGAAATCACAAATCAATTCCCAAACGATAATGATCGCGCATGCGCATTACGTCAATCACGGACCAATCCGAAACTGATTCGGAACTGGTGGTTGGAACAAACCTAATGTAACATGGTTTCAACTTTCTGCGCCCAATTTTTTTCTCTTCCACATGAGCACAAACATACTTTCATTTACACTTACCTCTTCAATAGCGCTCATCTGATTTTTATGAAATTTGGATGGTTCGTCGAAAATCAAAAGTAACCTAGAGATTACTTCCTCATTAATTTAAACCGCCTGCGCTCTTTAAATTTTGCTTAAAGTTGATACTTTAATTCATGTAAATAATCAAAACAATTGATAGTACAAAAAAACAGGGGGAAAATTAAATAAATATAACAATAATAAATTATATAAAATCATGAAACCATGAAAGTATACATAATAGGATGCGAGGAAGCTATGCGCCACACTAATTGGCAGACTATATTTATCTTATCCTTCGAATAATTTTAACTTTTAAGCAGGTTAAAATTAAATTATTAATTTATTTAACTTATTTCTTTCACACGTCTATTTGTTTCAACTTTAGTAAGCAAATGTGTTTCTGCTTTTAACAGTACGTAGAGGTTATCCCAATCTCACAAACAAACGATTAAATAATGAAAAACTTATAAATATAGAAGTTTTTCTTTAATTGGTTAAACTAAAATTATTTTAGTATCTATCTTTTTAATGAATAAAAATAATAATGATAATAGCACTCTATTTGTTATGATTCGCAATATTTTTTTGAGTATTGTGATTTATAATTATTATTAACTTTATATTATTTGTTTTTGTTGTGTTGGTGGACTCTTTATAGGGTGTCCCAAAATAGAGTATCCAAGAGGAAAAACTTTCTTAATTATGGGTTTTCGAAAAAAGTCATTCAAAACGCCTGCTTCATAAAAACACTTTTCTAAACAATTTTCGATATCGGCAACATTATGGGTAGATTACTCTTCAAAAAGCTTTTCTTTGACTCTTAAAAACAGAGTGACAAAAAATATTAGAGGTTTAAGACGCAGCTTTGATAATGAACGACATTTTCCAAAAAACTAATAATAAGAAAATGTTTTCTCTAAAATACTCTACTTTGGGATATTAAACAGCCGTTTTTTGAGTCCCAGTTCGACCCGGCCATATTGTTTTGTATTACGCGTCTTTATACAAATTAATTGCCATCCAATATATTTTTAATAAAATTTACTTCTTTCACACAATTATTCGTTAATACAGTAATTAAAAATGCATTGTGCTATAGTTATTTTTTTGTTTAAATGTTTATAATGTTTGTTTTATGTTTTCTTTTGGCATGAATTATTTGGATTTGCAAGCTGGTATAATTTCTATGTCTGCTTGTCGGTCTTTCGGTATTAATTATTAATTTCTTAGAATTACTTTAGAAAGATTAAATTAATTACGTCCTAATATATATATTTATACAAATTTTGTTGGGTTTCTAAATTATTTATTTTTATAATGTTACGTTCATTGTATGTTATTTTAAATTTTTACAAACTAATAATAAATTCAGTTGACGCTCTCTTATGGAGACAGATTTTTTTTTTACTTTTCGACTCAATGATAAATGATAATAAAAAAAAACCACTTATACAGAAAAATACTTATTACAGAAGATGACCTTATAACAGAGTCGAAACGTCTCAAATGAAATATTGACTAAATCTTATTACACTTAAGCCATTCATCACTTATATACGTCAATATTGTTTCGTACCACTAGATCTTAAAAACAACAATAAATTGTTACTTTAATTCATAACAAACAGACAAAAAAATTGATCAACAGACAGAAAGGAACCAATTTAGAAAATGTAAAGAGCGCAGACGGTTGAAATTAATTTTAGGCTATCTGCGGGTTACTTTCGACAAACCATCCAAATTTCATAATAATGAGTTGAGTACTTTTGAAGATATAGGTCTAAATAAATGTATGTTTGTGCGCATGTGGAGGATAAAATAATGGGCGCAGAAGGTTGAAACTTATATGGGATCAACAATGGGCTAAGTATAACTTACCATCCCAATTTCATTAAAATCAGAAGTGTTGTTTTTTAGATATCTTGGTTCGCAAAAATACGTTTTATCTCTATCCAACTACAATATCTCGAAAACGGTATATCTCACTTCAAACATGCATAGGACCTTTATTGTGCAGAATTATGTGAGGAATAATTTTGGTAATAAGACTTCTCTTCAAGTAATAAACTGTTTTGTGTAAAAAGTTAAAAACAAGTCACTTTTGGACTTTAAGGAGGGGGGAGGGGGGACGCGCCCCCTCAAGAGGGGAACTTTACTGTTTCTTACTACTACACCCCTTAAATGTGTTTTCACAAAGTTTCAAAAACTTTATTAATTATTTCCTCCATTTGCTGTTGTTTTTACTAATTTGCCTGGACTATTATATCTATATTATTAGTCTTTAAGTGTGCTTATCCGAATTGAACGAAATTTGGGTAGTTTGTCGAAAGTAAATTATCTTGACTATGAGAAGTGAGAAGAATAAAGATAAATACTTTTATTAATTTCAACCGTCTGTGCACATTTAATATTAAATAAAAATATGTGTGACCCCTCTGTGAATCGAAACAGATCTAAATCACATGTGGCCAATCGTCTAATAATAGGAAGGGGGGAAGCTATGTCCCACAAAAATTGGCGGACTATTTTAAAATGTATATTATATTTAATTCCGTAATAATAAAGGGAGAAGTGGTGGCTTATTATGAACTATTACCTCCTCGCAAAAATTGACCGACAGACCGACACACACAAAACCAAAAATGTTCCCTGATGTCTAAAACGGATTTCTGTTTTGGAATTTTTGAAATCTGAGGCATACAAAATTTTTCGTTCTTCAGAACGATCACGTAGTTTCCGCGCTGCCTTCGGGTAATGTCGGAAGCAAAAATCGTACGATTTACAAAATAAATTGATCTAAGGTAAATGCAATAAGTTAAAATACATTTTATGTCGAAAAAGATTTGAAAGTTATTATACAATAATTATACGTTTGTAAAAATCAAATAATAGTATTGCATTTTATTTCTATAGTGTATTTGTGTAGCAAATTTAATTGATGCGGGTTAAAATTAGTCAAGTTATCTAGTATTATTTATGTTTAGCTTATAACCAAAGGTAGTATAATACAGTTCAGTGGTTGTTCGTTCGCCTTTAAAAAAAAAAATAAAAAAAAAAAGTGTTAATAAAAGGCAAAGTGAATGTTTACTATTAAAAAGAATTGCGGATGATTAATGCCCCCATACACGATCAAAATGTTTGCGCAAACATTTTGACCGTGTATGGGGATGTTTGACTGTTTGCGCAAACATTTTGAAGAAAATCAGTCGAGACTGAAAGGTTTGCGCAAACATTTTGATGGTGTATATGAGGGCTGTTTGAGTGTTTGAGCAAACATTTTGATGGTGTATATGAGGGCTGTTTGAGTGTTTGCGCAAACATTTTGATGGTGTATATGAGGGCTGTTTGAGTGTTTGAGCAAACATTTTGATGGTGTATATGAGGGCTGTTTGAGTGTTTGCGCAAACATTTTGATGGTGTATATGAGGGCTGTTTGAGTGTTTGAGCAAACATTTTGATGGTGTATATGAGGGCTGTTTGAGTGTTTGCGCAAACATTTTGAAGCAGATCGGTCGTGTCCGAAAGTTTTTGCGGAAACAGAGGTTTGAACGTCCATATAGCCTTGTTTGTAGACAGTGTTTGAATATAAGTAATCCTGTTCGAATCCCGTCTAGAATGGAGATTATTTATTCTTTACTTTCTCATATGCGCATCAGTATATATTATTGTAAAGAGGAAGTATAGTAATAGCCCGGATATTCGATTGAACCGATTACGTTTAAATTTGAAATACCTACACCTACATGTTCAGAAAAATTATATCCCAAAGAAAAATCGAGAAATTAACATTAGCTCTGGAGCACCACCCCTAAAAACTATGAAAAAACCTAAAAAAAATATTTTATTGAAAACGGTTCAGATAATTTTGATTCTAAAAATTTTCAAATGTGGTCCATTTAAATACCAATCGAATAGTATAAATATTTTCCCGAGATTTCATTTTCAAGATTTTGATGAAAATAAATCCGATTTTGGTGAAATCAAAAACTAACCACCTGTTGAAAATTTTTTAAATATGTTTAAAAATAACTTAATTAAATGGGTATATGATGGATTTAAATGCAGATAATTTTTTTTAACTAGCCCTATTAACCGGCCGCCTTGGGACCGACTACATGGTCGATTAAAAAATGGCCAGTTAAATTATTTCATTTTATTGCTTTTGTAACAAACAAACTAATTGTATAACATTTATATTTACAATTTAATGTCCCCAGTCCCCACTGCAATGTGACAACTGTACAAGTAACTGCTATAGGCAGGATCTTCATTTAGAAGTTAATTTTATATGTGTACTAAGTAGTAATACAGTAAAAGTATATAATTTAAAGAAAACCTCGGAAAAGTGAAAATTGTTTTGCACCGTTTATTTATAATTTTGAGTAATATTATTATTATTTTAAATCAAATTATGATTATTATTAACTACGGGAAACAGACAGAGAAAAATACACTCCAGCGCCGGGATATAATCTGAATATTAATAATTATAATTTGATTTAAATTAAAATTTACTCTTTCTGTAGTATGAATACTACCAAAATCGTAAAATATAAATTATTATTATTATCATTTCTTTTCCGCCTGCTGCGGGGAAGTTTTAATTGGTTCCCGCTATTTATTTCCCGCCAGTTTCTCCTACTGGGAGAAATGCCCGCTCTCCAGAAGTGGGAAGGAAGGGCTTTAACTATTCGCGCTAGAAATCAACTCTTTTCATTGGTTCCCGCTCTTTATTTCCCGCCGGTTTCTTCTAATTATTCGTATATCGTAGCACCGGTTATGCATTTATTATCTGTGCTTCATTCGCGACCTGTGTTCCGTTTATAATGTGTAGTTTATTATCATGGCCATAAAAAGTGTTAAATATAGAGAATTCTGGCGTGAATTGCCTGAACTGGGCACAAGCAGCTTCCGAGTCAGACATATTGTCCCAAGAATTTCACAAAATAAAGTAAGGTTTTTATAATCCCGAAACGTGTATATTTATATCAAAGTTTGACGTGTATCGTGTATGGCCTATGTTTGCGCAAAATATTTGAACGTGTATGGGGGGCTTTATAGTGTAAGTTAGGGATGAGCGAAAATCACAGGGACTGTGATTTTTCACTGGTGATTTAAAAGTAACAATCACCGTCGGTGATTGGCTTTACAAAATAACAGTGATTGTGATTTCAGTCTCTTTGTGATTTTTCACTTTTAAATATTTTAATTCACTGGTGACTTAAATCCCAACCAAATTCACAGTGCTTTGACCTTCATATTATGGTTAGTTGTTAGCTGTAGTTTTTATACCCTAGTACCCTAGCCCTATGGTTGCTTTGGCTTTGTTGTTGTTTTATATTATTGTCATTGTCCTCGATCCTTGTCTACCACCTTGCCTCTTGCCTATCTTACTCTTATCTTAATCTCTTTATAGTTTTTAAGTTTTACTCCCGTTCCTCTGAAACACCCTCCCTGTTTAAAGACTTATCTCCTTTGCTTTTTTTCTTATCTCTACACATTTTTAGTTTATTGATTTGAATAATTTTATATCGTTAAAAACTTTCTACAATTTTTGTATTTACGTATGTTTTCTTTTACATCTTTCTACTTATAATATTTCATTGTAAACACGGCAGTAAATTTCTAACTACGAAGATATAACAAATCAATAATAAAAATCAATCAAAAAAGAGGAAAATAAATATATAAGACTAGAAATTTTTTGTAAAACTTTTATTTATCCCAATAATTATTTATTGTGTTTCAAAGTCACTTATAATTTAAAATATTATATTCTTATTAAAAAATAAAAAATATGGTCTTCAAAACACAACAAAACATAAAATTAAAAACTTTTTAAAAAATAATAAATTACTAATGGATAAAAAATAATTCAAAAATTATTTTCAATAATTCAAATTTTAAAATAATTATAGTATTTATTAATTAACAATAATAAAATATTAATCTAATTACAATAAATCATTACTTATTATTCATTATTACATGAAAACGGTTCCGACGATTTGATTAAAAAAAAAAAAAAATCTAAGATGTAGATTATTTAAATACAAGTTCATTAAAAATCACGTTCCTGAGAAAATACCTTTAAATGCGGATGAAGAAAGGCTGGGTTCGATTCCCCGCCGAGGAGAAATTATTTTTCTGATAAATTTGATAAAATGTTCTAAAAAATGTATACATTTTTTTTTTTAAAAAAAAAAGAATGTAAAAATAATCAGTCAATAAAATAATCAACAAAAAAAAGTTTAATTATTATTATTAGTTGTGGTATTTTAATTATTTCTATTTCAAATAAATGCAATATGCAAATAATAAATGCAAAGATTTTTCAGTCATTATTCAGCATATTTGAAACCAGTAAAAAAAAAAAAAAAAAATTAAAGCATTAACAAGCAATGTATCGATTTACGGGATAGCTTGAGAAAATATATATTAAAACAAATTGCAGAGGTAGAAAATCACTACACGAAATTGTCAGTGAAAATATTTAAAAATATATGCAGAAGTAGAGAATAACTACGGAATTGTCGGTGAAAATATTTAAAAATATATAGAGGTAGAAAATCACTGTTCGGAATTGTCAGTGAAAAATATTTAAAAATATGCAGAGGTAGAAAATCACTGTTCGGAATTGTCAGTGAAAAATATTCAAAATATGCAGAAGTAGAAAATCACTGAACCAGTGAAAATATTTAAAAAATATATAGTTTTAGAGGTACGTAGAAAATCACCGTCGGTGAAAAATCACCAGGGATTTTCACTGTGATTGAGAAATCACAATCACTATTTTCACTGTGACTATAAAATCACTGATTTGATCATCCCTAGTGTAAGTAAAGTATAAGGAGTTCCATAGGTAAGAATCCTGGGCAAAGGTTGGAAGGTGAGTCAGACAGGAGCTGGACTGCAGTTAAGTGGAGGGGATACCGTGGCGAGTAGAGGTGGGGAAACACTGTGTTCCAGGTTAACTAGGATTCAGTGGCGTTCCTACCGGCCGAGTCGATAGAGTCGAGCCCCGTGTAGCTCTTTACTTTCTCGCGTGTGACTTTCAAACATTTCAACAAACTCAGTGCTTTAAAATACTTTGTTTTAGTTCTTGTGCCCGAAACAGAAAGAAGCGAGGATTTCTTCCCAATCTTCTTTTCACTTAAGTTCTTCCTTTCAACCGGATCATAACTGTGAGTTATTCTTCTTTACTTCTTTGTTCATTTATATAAAGTAAGGAACCACCTGTTTCATTAGAAGGATAACCCAGTGTAGACCATAACTCTACTTCTATGCAAAGTTTTTTTCCCTGTTTTATCTTTTTACATCATTGGTGGACTTGGTACTACCTGCTTCATTTTAAGCATTACCTTTAAATAGTTAAGTGTATTTTCTCTTAAGCCTTCAACTCTTTTGATTATTTTTTATACCCAACAACTTAAAAATTTAAAACATAGTTTTCGTCAAAACAATATCTTTTAGTGTGTGTTATTATCCTAGGTATTTGAAGAGGTATAGAGTACAACTTGATTTAGACCTAATTTGATTGTGGATATACTTTAAACAAATTGGGCTTTATTGAATCAAATTCATTTAAAAATAGTAAGTTTATTACTCCCTTAAACTCTGTCTCAGATATATGTTTATACTTTTTTAGTTATTGCAAACTGATTTAATGTATAAAGCTTTATTCAATCAAATTCAAGTAAGCTTTTTACTAAAGAGTATATCTGTCTTAGATATAAGTTTATACTACTTCAGTTATTACAAGTGAACTAATTTATAATTGATAATGTTTATAACATACAACAGAATTTAATAATGTCTTACCTAGAAATAGAAGTTTATATAAATAAACTTTAGTCCCAAAATAAACAAGTAGTCCCATAATTTTTTAAAAAGTAGTCGAAACATGTGTTTGTTTACATTGTATATTAATATTCTTCACAATTAGTAATTCAAAATAATGCTTTCAAGGACGAATTACCTTGTCTCATTAGACATGTTTTTTTTTTCTTTTATGTAATAATATTTCTATTAAATTATCAATATTTTTTTGTTATCTTTACTTAAATTGTCCTCTTTTATATTGCAAAATTGTTTTCTCTGTTATTTCAACTTGACGTTGAATTGATATTTTAACTTTTTACTTTAATAGACATAGAATTTAGGAAACATTCGAGCTAGAACTTTTGAAACACTTGATTTTATTTGTTTGGATTACTTTATTAAACATAGATTTTAGTAAACATAGGATTTTAAACCTTCGAAAAACTTAATGTTATATTTTTTTTTTTTTTTTCAATTTTTGATCTAGTTGGTAAATGATATGACCTCTTTCACTCAGATTTGGCTCTTTTGAACTTTACAGGAATGCTTAGGTTTACAACGGATAAAGTACAATAACAAATAATGATGACCAAGCGATTAAATAAAATGCCTTAAATAATTTAGTTCCTAAAGCCTTCACAAAGAAAAAATCAGTACCATTATACATTATTCATTATATTATCTATTTGATGTATATCGTATAGATTTTATATGTATTATAGATTTGTTTTTTATAGTCATATTTCACACTGGATATACCACGTACACAAAAACCAGAGTTCGTCATTAGCAATAGCAGAATGTAAGATACTATCTCTATATTATAATAGTTTAATGTTAAATCACTAGAAGTCATAATCAGCGCAGGAGAGACGGAGGCAGGTTGAAGTAGGAATAAATAATTATTTGGGATGACTTCTGGCATTATGATTTTGTAAGAGTTCCCACCTCTAACTCAAATAATAGTCCAAGAGAACCGAACATTTTTGTTTTAGTCCAGAAGATAGCGTGCAAAAAAGTGCCTGACTAATATCAAGCTAGAATTTTGTGTATACACGTTAATCTTTCAGTGCCTTTTAAGAATGTGTAGTCGGCAATGTTCGTCTGCGGGACATAGCTTGGCAATAGGAATTTAAAAAAACAGGGTGTCTACCAGTCGGGAAAAGTCGGGAAGTCGGGAAAAAGTCGGGATTTTTGGAAGGTCGGGGAAAGTCGGGAATAAGTCGGGGATTCCGTTGTTTGGTCGGGAAAAATAACAGTCCAATTAAAAAACTGGCCTTTGTAATAACAATTATATTAAAATTATTTTATGGTTTATTTTTAAAAATATTATTTTTTTCCACGAAAGATTTAAAAAAAAAAGTCATATAATAAGTGTTGGCGTTTTATTCGTGTAGAAATAATTGTTAAAATCTTGGATGATCGAGGTGAAACCTTTTTTTTATATTAAGATAGTTATCTTATCTAATCTGGCCTTTAGTTGTACTAGATAAGGGAAGTCTGTTCCTAAACTTATATCTACTTCCATCTCTGTCAATTGTCATTGCTATACCTATTTCTCTTTCTCTCTCAACCCCTTTCTCCCCCTTACTTCTTTCCCTTTGTCATACCTTCCTTTGCAAGTTAACAGCTCTTATCTTTTCTACCCCTCCCTTAATTTCGAATAAAATAAAAATAAAAATATAAGTTCAGTTCTGTATCTGTAGATCATTCGTGATCATTCTTTCCGACTTTAAAACACATTTTTTGAAAGTTCATTCTTGTTTTTGTTTATTACTTTATATATTGCCGTTTAAGAGAAATATTGACGTAAGTGCTTTATTATTTTTTTGAACAGAAAAACAAACTATGATTTCTTCAATTTTATTTAAAAAAATCCCGTCAAGTACTTGCCAGCAAGTTACTAAAAGGGTTTCTTTTGTCATAAGAATTCATAAAAATACATTATTATTACTATTTTTATTTTTATTTTTTTTTAACAAAAATGTGTATAAAAAGTTTCAATTTTAAAAAACAAGGTGTGCATATAATTATCCTTTAGTATCTTTGGTATGCACTTATTATCAAATTTGTTTTTTGTGAATATCTTGCTCCTACGCCAATCAAGAATCAAGGTGGTTATCAAAATTAAAGATAAAATTTTCCATAAAAAAGTCTCATTCATATTTTACAAACAATGGACGGTTTACGAATTATATAGGGCGAAGAATATCTATGAACATTTAGTATCCGTCACTGCACCACTTTTTACGTGTTTTTACGAATATCTCACTCCTATGGCTCGGAGACAAATAAAGGTGAATATCAAAAAGCAAGACTATTAAATTTCCCACAAAATAGGGCTAATTAATTTTTTACGTACAACAGTACAACAAACGGTTTAGCAAAAAAATAGCTTACTATAACTAGCGTATTCGTGTTTATTTCTGACCGACTTGTTACGTATTTTGGTGAATACCTCACTTGCTCTGGCTCTGATAGGCTAATTGAGGATCATATCTAAATTTCACACCAAAAACGTTGTGTTAATTTTTTACGTACAACGAACCGTTTTGGAAAATAAATTGCTCCGAAATTTCTAGATGACTGCATTGCGATTGTCACCGTAACACTAAAAGAGTAGTAAAAGAGTCGGTAAAAACACAAACACTACACAAGTTATGGTAAGCTAGGGTTTTACTAAACAGTTTGTTGTACGTAAAAAAATGAATGAGCACTTTTTTGTGGGAAATTTAATAATCTTTCTTTTTGATAATGTCCTTCATTTGTCTCCGATCCATAGGAAGCGAGATATTCGTAAAAATACGTAAAAAGTGATGCGGCGACGGCAGTGGCGTAGGAACGGGGGGGGGCTATCGGGCTTGAGCCCCCCCCCCCGTCAGATTTAAAGGGGCTGTAAAATTACAAATAAAATAAAAATTAGTACATGGGTTTATGTCTAAAACTGCTTAAAATGCTGTTTTTGAACGTTTATTCTCCAAAATTTTCCCCGGACCCCCCTCCTATAGGGGGGGGGGGGGGGTTGAGAGAGGGTAGGTTGTAGTCTGGCACCTTAATTTCTAGAAATCGAGCACTGATAAAGAGTATGTTCTTTTGGAACAGAAATCCTAAAATGACTGGACTAATAATACAATTTTTGTAAAAGAATAATAATGAATAGTAAAAGTAAAAGAAATAATAGTAAAAGAAGTAATAGTAAAAGAAAAAAAACCTAGAACGACGATGTATTCGTTTAGTGTATTTACTGCTGTGGTGTAGAAGATTTAATTGATAAGATAAATAAGAGCATTTTTCAGAACATGTCCTGAAATTATTAAAATTAAATTTAATTAAAATAATTAAATAAATAATTAACCTAAATTTAATTAAATTATTTAAAAAAATACACGCAATACTATGATAGTTCTATGTATTTGATTTAAACATTTATTACAGCATTATAAATACGATTAAAATCATAAACACAGTATTAACAAAAATCACAGGAAAGTACTTGCGTCCTAGCTCTTTTTAGGGTTTTGTAGATGATTAAGCATACCGTAATTACGATTTTTTACTTACTTATAGAAAGAGAAAGTATTTTGGTGGGGTGAAAATTTGATTTTGAGATTTTAATGGATTTACGCGTTTTAAGGTTCCCTGTGTCCAAAAAAGTGGTTTTTAATAAATATCTGTCTGTCTGTCGTCTGCGCAGACGATCAAACCTAAACTATTGGGCCAATTTTGACAAAATTTGACATACATGTTCAGAAAAATCATACTCCGAGGTGAAATCGAGAAATGAATTTTAGCTCTTAATTTGGGGGTGCTAACCCAAAAACTCTGAAATACGTGAAAAAAATAATTCCTCAAAAACGGTTCTGACAATTTTGATGAAAAAATTCTAAAATATAGTTCATTTAAATACGAATCTAACGATATAAGCCGTTTTCCCGTGAAAAATATAGTTCCTTAGAAAATTGCTTAAAACATGAATGGAGAGATCCCGGGTTCGATTCCCCGCCCGGGATAAGTTATTTTTATGATAAATATTGATGAAATGTTCAATAATAATTAAATGTACATACGAAAACTAATAAATGGAAAACACGGCTAAATAATTATGTACTCATATATGAGAAAATTTGTCTGAGTTTTCTCGGGCCAATTTTTTTCTTCGACTTCAAGTTTTGATCCCTCCGGGGGGTCACAAGTCACAATGATTTTTATCAGTAATAATGACAAGATAAATTATATTTTTTCAGGAAATTTTCATCGCCCATTTTTCAGGAAATTTATTAAATATTCAATTCAATTTACTTTTATTTTAATAAATTAAGAATGTAAATGTAAAATTATAAAAGTAATTAGTATTATATAGTGGTTGGGAGGGGGGCATTTTTTGGGTATATTTTGACTTATAAAACCAATAAAAAATTTAAAATTTAAAAACGCATATATATATTTGTATCCAACTCTTCAGCCAGTGGCGTAACTATGGGCCCGCACGGGCCCGCTTTGCGGGGGGTTCATTCAGTTCTGAAGGCAAATAATTTTTTTTTTTCTCGTCAATTTTATTTTGGCGGGGGGCCCCCTAATGTCCTAGCTACGCCACTGTATTCAGCAGCTTTCATTTGATACCCCACTCAAAATTTTTAAAAAATATAAATTATTATCAGTTATAATGAGAAAATTGAATTTTCGGTAGGGAATTTTAAAGAAAATGGTCGGGAAAAGTCGGGAAAAAGTCGGGAATTTCATATTGAGAACCTAGTAGACACCCTGAAAAAGAAAATGTTGGAGAGTGGCTATGCCCTGCCAATTATGCTGTACAGTGTAATTTTCATGATCCTGAGTACAAAATTAGATAGTTGACCGAAAGAAAGGTAACCTTTTAGATTTTAATGAAGTTAATGTTAGTTAGTCCCTTGATAGATGACCTCATTCGAGTAATATTTATTTGAATAATTATCCTATCAAGGGACAAACTAAAATAAACTTGATTTTTGGTCTACTAACTAATTTCAGGATCATGAAAATCACATTGTCCACCATAATTGGCGGGACATGGCTGCCCTTTATAAAAACAGAAGTGTGATATTCCTTTGCACCAAAGTAAATTGAACTAATCATCCCTTTGCCTTAATAGTTATTTAGGCAAAGCAATGTATAAATAATTTATATTCAATAATTTAAATAATTTATCCATTTATATTCTAAAAAAGCACCGAGTAGTAACAGTCTAAAATCTAAGTAACTGATAACATATCTGAAATAAGCCATCCACCCCTTGAAATTGAGAATAGTTTTCGATTTTTCACTTAATGTATACTTCTTTAAAAAAAAAAATAGAAGAAGAGGTTATAATATTATAATGGTTATTACTGTAAGACATGTTAAAACTAACTTCGGTTATATTTAGTGGAACTGTTATAGTAAGTTTAAAACCTTTTTAAGGTTAAAATAGCGTATTTTCTAATACGATTTATTTTTAATTTGAGTTGCTTGAGACAAAAGGTTAAATTTCTTATGGCAAAGTTTCGGTCCGTAAAACCTTTGCAATCCTGACAGCTTTATGTTTGTTCGAGGTCTGCATTTTTTTATAGATGTTGTTTGTTTTTTTGTAAAACAATAATTTAAATCAGCTGTTTCTTTAGATATTATATAAAGGTTACATTAACCTCAATTATTTCCATGAGCGAATTAAAGTGTTTTTCTTTTAAACTAATGTACTTATTAATGTTAAATCCTCTATTTAGGTTTTTTTTTTTTTTATTTCATGTCTTGCATTTGATAAATGATATTGAAACGGAAAGAATGCGAGGAAGACATTAAATAAAAATAAAATAAACTAACAGAATTTAAATAACAATCAAAAAGCAAGTCTATCGTGCTCTTTTGTGGCCTGAAAGTTTGTGTGTCATTGTTAAACATAATAAGTGATAACAAGGTATCATTTTTCTTTATCAATTAAAACTTGCAATTCACAATGCTGATAATAAATTAGATTCCAATTATTTTAGGTTATTTGATTCTAGTATTTATAGTATTACATAAATATTTATATTATAATAATATCAGTAGACATTAGTAATCGGTGACTGATACCACTGTCTCAACACAAACATATCCGGTTCGAATCCTTGATAGGTGAGACTAATAATTAATACAGATTTGTTTCGAACATTTTATTTGATCATTATTCGAACTGATGATGACAATAAATTAAATATTTTGACCTTGGAGTTTTATTCTATTTTGATAATGCCATTGAATTAATCAATTTGATCTTTAAGCTTTATTTTGTCGTGATGATGCCTATGAATTAATCAATTTGATATTTAAGCTTTATTTTGTCATGATGATGCCTATGAATTAATCAATTTGATATTTAAGCTTTATTTTGTCATGATGATGCCTATGAATTAATTAATTTGATCTTTAAGCTTTATTTTGTCATGATGATGCCTATGAATTAATTAATTTGATCTTTAAGCTTTATTTTGTCATGATGATGGCAATAAACTAAATATTTCAATCTTTAAGCTTTATTTTATCATGATGATGCCATGAATTAATCAATTTGATCTTTAAGCTTTAAGACTCCCGCAAGTCTTATCATAAATACACTGACACTCAAGACGTATTTTCTCTATGAGAAAATTAATGTTTTAATTGAAAGTAATATTAAATAGAGAACAGTGGATCATTAAAAGGGAAAAAAGTGTAGACGCACGACGCACAGGTAGAATTACTGGTAGTAAGACATTTAAAGGAAAAATGTGTATTGTAATATAAAAGAAGGAATAAATAAAGGCCTGAAGATGCCTCAAAGGAGGTGAAATATAGCCAAACACGGAGTAGAAATAAAATTTATTAATGCCCTATAGACCTGAGTAAGACTGGAGAGTAAATTTAAGCTTTATTTTATCATGGTGATGTCAATGAACTAATCAATTTGATCTTTAAGCTTTATTTTGTAATGATGATGGCAATAAACACTAAATATTTCGATTTTTTAGTCTTAGTCTGTTGTTAAAGATGTTTCAATAATGCACTTAGTCTGTTGTTAAAGATGCTTCAATAATGCAGTTAGTCTGTTGTTAAAGATAATTCAATAATGTGCTTACTCTGTTGTCAAAGTTGCTTCAATAATGTGCTTAGTCTGTTGTTAAAGATGATTCAATAATGTGCTTACTGTGTTGTCAAAGTTGCTTCAATGATGTGCTTAGTCTGTTGTTAAAGACGATTCAATAATGTGCTTACTGTGTTGTCAAAGTTGCTTCAATGATGTGCTTAGTCCCTTGTCAAAGATGACTCAATAATTTGCTTAGTCAGTTGTTAAAGATGCTTCAATAATGCACTTAGTCTGCTGTTAAAGATGCTTCAATAATATGCTTAGTCAGTTGTCAACGATGCTTCAATAATGCACTTAATCTGTTGTTGTTAAAGATGCTTCAATAATGTGCTTAGTCAGTTGTCAAAGATGCTTCAATAATGTGCTTACTCTGTTGTCAGTATGCTTCAATAATGTGCTTACTCTGTGGTCAAAGATGCTTCAATTATGCACTTAGTTTGTTGTCAAAGATACTTCAAGAAGTTAAAGCCTAATGTCGAACCTTTTTCAAAGATATAATAATTTTTAATCCTTAAGCATAAAATAATTATTTACTTAAACCAAGGTAATACAGTGCTTTCTCTTTTGCTATAAGTTATAAATGTTTGGCGTGTAGTTTACAGGAAATTACCTTCTACTGGGGATCCTGTTGCATGTTGCATTATTCATTTATAATTATGATTCATTCAGTTTAAATTTTTTCCTCTTTTTTTATCAATCTTTCCATGACATTATAAAAGTATAAACGTTCTTTTAATTTGTTTTATGGTCTTTGTTTATGGCTTTATTATTACAACAATTTTTTATAGGTTTAAATTTATTACTTTATAATTGGTAAGACAAATATTTGAATCATGGTTTCTATAAAGTTAACAAACTTTTCATAACATTTTGAAGTAGATATTGATTAAACATTAGGAGCAAAGCAAAACACATCCTACTGTACCCATTTTTTATGACTAAAAATATTTTTCTAATTAGTTATCTATTTTTCAATTTGTATGTTCTTCATTAATGTATGATAACTAAGTTTTCCTGTATTAACACGGTTAAAGGAGTGTAGTCAATGGACTACTTTTTCACGTTATTCCCACCATGTAAACAATAACTTCTAAAAGCACTCATTGTCGCAGTTTTAATTGCAGTTGTGATGAATATTTTTTAAAAAATATTTTTGGTTGTAAGATAATTTACTTATTTGGGTAACTCTACGGCAAATGGCCCTAATAATTTCTCTCCAGCCGCTACATCGTACATTTTAAAGAGTGAATCTTTACAATTTTGGTTGTAAAAAATCAATAACCTTTGAATGAAGATTATTAATTTTACAGTAGTTTAAGCCTAGTCAGTATATCAATAAATTGGTACTTCTTTAGATTGGTACTCCCCCTATGTTGTTTTTAGAATATAAATGGATATAATTATTATTTATGCATTCCTTTGTCTAAATAACTATTACGACAAAAGTTTGTTCATCCAATGTAGTTTGGGACAAAAGAGTATCACACTTCTGTTTTAATAAGGGGAGTAACAGTTTAAAGAAGAACATTCTTTACTTACATTATATACTTACCGTCTTTACATTGTTACTCCCTTCTGTTTTTTATAAGGAGAGTATGAATATTAATTTAGGTTTAAAAAATATTAAACTTAATAAAAAATAATGTGTTTTGCTTTGCTCCTAATGTTTTATTTACGGTTTTTATTCAAAAACGTCATTCTTTATCATTATTTATTCCTTGTTTAGTATTTTTTTAAAACAAATTAATTTTAATTTCCAGAAAATATTTTTTTGTCCATTGTGACCTCGTATCTTAGTATAATTACCTAAAATTACTAATGACTCCTTATTTATCCTGTGTCCCCTTATACCAGAAGTTACAGGTGAATTTTGATTCCTACATTATTAACTTACAAATTACGTCCAAAATTACAATTCCTCTTAAGGTTTATTTGCCCAAAAAAAAAAAAAAAAAAAAAAAAAAAAAAAAAAAAAAATTGATAAAATGCTGTGCATTTCAAATGGGTATTTAGATAAATCAGCACCTGAGAATCTGAAGGTTATTCACTTGTTTTCTTGTTATTTAATTGCATTATTTTGGTTTATATTTTGAACTTATTACTTATTTAGTCCAGGAAATAGCCTGCAAAAAAAGTCTGACTAACATCAAGCTAGAATTTTGTGTATATGTAAATCTGTTGGTACTTTTTAAGAATATGTGGTCGGCTAAGTTCGTCTGCGGGACATAGATTAGCAATAGGCATTTGACAAAAAGAAACCGGTGGAGAGCGGCCATGTCCCGTCCATTTTGGTGGGCAATGTGATTTTCATGATCCTGAGTACTAAGTTAGTTAGTAGACCAAAAATCAAGTTGATGGCAGTTTGTCACTTAATTGGTAGTCACTTTGATTTGTAGTAATATTTCTCACACTACCATTAACTTGAATTTTGGTGTACTAATTAATTTTGTACTCAGGATTATGAAAATCACACTGTCCACCATATACATATACAAGCGGGTCATGGCCGCTCTCCACCGGTTTGTTTTTTCAAATGCCTATTGCCAAGCTATGTTCTGCCGACGAACTTAGCTGACCACATATTCTTAAAAGGCGCCAAAAGATTTACTACTACGCAAAATTCTAGCTTGATGTTAGTCAGATACTTTTTTTCAGACTATCTCCTGGACTATTAGTTGCCACAGTATCAAAAAATTATTAAATCTAACACAAAATTTTTAAGTTATTTTTAGTTTCTCTGTAATTGAATTGTCTTTTAATTTTTAAAGTAGCTTTATTGTACCACTAATGAGGAACTTTGATTTATAAATGGTAGTTTTGTATTACCATTATTAACTGCAATAATAAATGATACTTTAATAAAATTTGACCTTATAATAAAGATTATCAATTACAATATGACATACGAATTTCATTCACTAAAGGAAATAATTTAGATAAAGTAATAATAAAAATAATAAATATTCAATAGTATTAAAAATTAAATAATAGGCCATAAAATATTATCTTGAAATGTATTTGTATTTTAAATAATTGGTAAAAATAAATTTCAAAATCTATTATTGATTTAAAAAAAAGATTCAGTGAAAAACTTGATGTAACGTCTGAAGAATACAAATATATCTATGTATTTCAATAAGAAATGTCAAATTTATAAAAATAACAATTATTTTGAAACAATAGAAGTACATCTTTGTTGTTAAAAGAACTAAGAAATAATCTATTTAATCAGAAATCAGTCATAATTGATTTCTCTGAAGTAGAAGATATTGATTTATTTACAAATGATCTTTAAGAAAACAATTATATAATGGTTATTAGATATAAGGTTATAGATTATATTGTGTGGTATTTATAGATAGATATAGTTTTATTTAACATTTTTATTTTAAATATTACAGCTATAATACATGAATGAACAGGTGTTTTTTTTTTTTACTGTAAAGTTCATTCACATATTTAAGTTCAACAATGAAATCTTTAAATGTTAAGTAAGTGAATTATTACCGTGAAAAAAGTGCGGGGAAATATTTTGTTTTAGGTAGAAGCGTAAATTCCTTAAGCAATTCTAGAGGTTAAGATGTGAAAGGTGTTTTTCTATTTTAACCGCAACGTATTCAGCTTCAATTCATTAGTTTACTTCGGTATAACAACAATTATTTCTGCTATAAAATTGATCTTTGCAAATTAATCTTATAGTGTGAAAAACGTGTAAGGAAACGCAATGTAAAAGTAAATAGACGTAAGGATAGGGAGGAAATTGTTATTTCGGCTAATCTGTAGTGCGCGATACAGTCGAGAATCTCTTTGCAGCACAATTTCGCTTGATTTATACACTTAAAGAGATTATATCCCTTTGTCGAAACAGTTTATGCTTAAGATTTATACATTTGAAAGCTTATATCTATATAATTAATACATTACACAGGAGGTTCCGGGTTCGAATCCCGACTACTGTAAGGGACTAAGGGGCACCCACGCTGGATATCTGCCTAGCACCCATGTCCATTACATGTATAGAGTAGGATCAATGAATGAGAGAGTTAATTCTGAAAGCTAAGGTTCGCCAACTAATGTGAGGAAACAAATAAAGTCACTAGGTGGTAATCCTGAGGGTCAGTGACTTTTTTGTTTTCATATAGTTGGCCTAACCTTATATAGGTTATATGCATTTATTATAACATAGGTTTATAAGGCCTTTAGCAGAACTAGGACTTAGGCCCTCCCTGGGCTTTTGCGCCACGGAGTTAAATAGTTAATTAAATTAATTTATTGATTGCCGTGTAATACTTTTAACGTCCTTGAAATTACCTAAATAGTTTAAAGTAACTAACTCGTTCATAGTTATATTAAGAAAACGTGAAAATACATCTTTATATGGCATAAAGATATGCATATATATGATTTGTTAATCTTAATTTAATTATTTATTTTGCTGATTTCTTACTCAAGATTTTTCTTGGTTAACCTCTTGAAATTACCTAAGTAGTTTAAAGTACCTAACTCGTTTCAAGTGATATAAAGAATACGTGAAAATTCATATTTATATGCATACTATATTTATGATTTGTTAATCTTAATTTAATTATTTATTTTTTATGATTTCTTATATTACTCTTAATTTAGATTTTTTCTTGCATAACCTTCACGTAACCTTTCTAATTGTTTTTTAACTGTTCACGAAAGATTTTTTAAGTAAACTAAATACGGTGTAAAGTGAACACAAAATGTTGTGTCTAAAATATTTTAGCCTCCTCATATATTTATACTGCATATTTGTAGCAGATAGAAATAATGCTACTAAAATTAACCCTAATGTAAATCGGACGTTTTTGGGTAAGTGAATTAACTGTTAGCGTCCTCTTTTTTTTTGTTTAAAGAGGTATTATCTGTATAATCTTTGTTCATATGAAACAATTTCTATTTCTGAATACATTTTCGGGATATTACTAATTTAATCAGCTGTTTCTTAAACTTAATTATTAATTTGGTTGTTTCTTTCACATCCTATTGGCACAACATATGGCCACTACAAGATGAAGGGATTAGCTCGTTTAAAACTCTACTCAATGGGATCATACTATCTTAAAAATATTTCTCACCTCAGTGGGAATCGAACCAATGTCGTTGTAAAGATAGTTGTTTCAGGGTAATACAAGTGTTTTATACTTATTTGTAATTTTCTGCGCTTCCTTGATAAACTTGCATTAATGTAATCTTTGTTCTTTCATACATAAGAGAATTGTATACCTATCTGGTATTGGTCCCCAGTTAAATTTTCTGGAAACTTACTTTGTACCAACATTAATAAGCATACATGGCCTGATAGTGTCCCTTGAGGGACGAAATATATTCAATGAAATAATCCACAGAACTTTATTACCACTTGATGATCCAACACTTAAGAGCTAACATTTTAAAGTCTTTTAAACTTGAGTAGAATCTACTCAATAACACTTAATCATTTATAATAAAACCGAATCAACAATTACTATAGCTTTATCAATGAACTGCATTAAGTAAACTATAACATAAGCATACATTGCCTGATGGTGTCCCTTAAGGGGACGAAATATATTCAATGAAATAATACAAAGAACTTTTTTACCACTTTATGACCCAACACTTAAGAGCTATCATTTTAAAGTCGTTTAGATTTGAGTAGAATTACTCAATAACGCTCAATCACTTAAAATAAAACCACATCAAAAATTACTACTACTATTACAAATATATATATATATATTTTTTTATTAAAGCCGCTTATATTAAAAAATAAAACATAATAGATTAGTTTTTAACTATTATTTTCTATAATTACATTTAACCTTCACCCAGTCCTCCAACTCAATTCGTTTTTAATCTCCATGAAGATATTAATTTATTCTTCGTAATAATAATGTAATTTATTCTTATATTTTTGCCATTTATAAAATTCAATAAAAAAAGAAGCATTACCACATATTTATACGCTTTAAAACACGCACACACTCATGACATATATATATATATATATATATATATATATATATATATATATATATATATATATATATATATATATATATATATATATTTATATTATTTTCTTCTTAAAGAATATTTGTATACTATATAAAAGGTAATTATTTCGACAGATAAAAAAGTAACTATTAGGCAATATTTATATAAACCTATTGTATTTTTTTTTTAAATTGTTTTTTTAACTTAATCTTTGTTTGTTCCATTGAACCTTATCATTGAACTGGAATAGATATGATATTATTTTATAGTATTTATTACTTGAGTCATATTTTAAGATTAAGTACCTCCGTGTACTTTAAGTACCATGTATTGTTAAGGCGTGTACTTGATAAGTTGTTATATTTTATCCTTCAAAGATAAGTGTGCTTATTATTATTATTTTTTCAATAACATTTAACCTCTTGACATTTTGATCTTTGATTTTGATATATTAAGTAACCGATATAGTTTTGGTTTTTTTTGTCTTAAGCAATAATTTAAGAAAAAAAATACTTCTTGTGTTACATACACATTATACGTAGATAGTCAAAGAGTGCAGTTGATCTGTTTATAATAGTTTAAAATAAATATATAAAACTGTATTATATATACTAGTTCTAATAATAAAGTTATTTTCTAAACATTATGATCAATAAAGGTTTAAAGAAAGGATATTTGCAGTAACCTTATTTTTACGTTTTTTGAACTTGATTAATCTCTTCTCAATGAGTTATTGAGTGATCACTTATTGTTAAGAAATCAAGGATTCTATTATCCTTGTATATATAAAGGTTATAATAATAAATGTTAATCTTAACTTACCCAACCTTATATTATCAATCTTAACTTACCCAACCTTATATTATCAATCTTAACTTACCCAACCTTATATTATCAATCTTAACTTACCCAACCTTATATTATCAATCTTAACTTACCCAACCTTATATTATCAATCTTAACTTACCCAACCTTATATTATCAATCTTAACTTACCCAACCTTATATTATCAATCTTAACTTACCCAACCTTATATTATCAATCTTAACTTATCTCATCTACCCATCTTAACTTGCTCTATGGCCCTACCTAACTTAATCTATATTTTATTTTAATTATCTATTTACCTTAACTAACTTTTTTGGAATACAAAAAACTGTCTCTCCTCGTAAAATAATTCTTGTTCATTTATATCATACCATCTATCGGCTTTTATATAGCCATCATCAGTGCTAATAATGTAAAGAGTCTTACGTTAGTCTCCAACATCATATGACTCACCCACTTCGTATTGTTTTATAATGTAACTATAGTTCTTCTATAATCGGCACTGATGATGATGATGGCTTATTAAAGCCGAAAACTGGTTTTATAAATAAACAAGTACTACTTTACGTGGAGAGACAGTTTATTTGTATTTATTAAGATGTCCTCCATCAACGACGCTCTTATTCCTGAAGTAGCTATTTTGACTACAGTTTACCTCTATCTCTTTATCTTAACTTACTCTTCCTAACATAGGTATCTTTATCTTAACTTGCTCTAATTAACATAAACATATCTATCTTTATCCTAACTAGCTCTTATTAACATAAACTTAGCTATCTTTATCTTAACTTCCTTTAATCAACATAAACATAGCTTTGTTTATCTTAACTTACTCTATACCTAACCTAGCTATCTATTTCTTAACTTCCTCTAATTAACATAAACATAGCTGTCTTTATCTTAACTTACTCTATATACCTAACCTAGCTATCTATTTCTTAACTTCCTCTAATTAACATAAACATAGCTGTCTTTATCTTAACTTACTCTATATACCTAACCTAGCTATCTATTTCTTAACTTCCTCTAATTAACATAAACATAGCTGTCTTTATCTTAACTTCCTCTCTACCTAACCTAGCTATCTTTATATTAACTTACTCTATCTATACCTAACCTATCTATCTTTATCTTAACTTATTCTATACCTAACCTAGCTATCTTTATCTTATCTTACTCTATACCTAACCTAGCTATCTTTATCTTAACTAACTCTATACCTAACCTAGCTATCTTTATCTTAACTTACTCTATACCTAACATCGCTATCTTTATCTTAACTTACTCTATACCTAACCTAGCTATCTTTATCTTAACTTAATCTATCTATACCTAACCTAGCTATCTTTATCTTAACTTACTCTATACCTAACCTAGCTATATTTATCTTATTTTACTCTATACCTATCCTAGCTATCTTTATCTTAACTAACTCTATACCTAACCTAGCCATCTTTATCTTAACTTACTCTATACCTAACCTAGCTATATTTATCTTAACTTACTCTATACCTAACCTAGCTATATTTATCTTAACTAACTCTATACCTAACCTAGCTATCTTTATCTTATCTTACTCTATACCTATCCTAGCTATCTTTATCTTAACTAACTCTATACCTAACCTAGCTATCTTTATCTTAACTTACTCTATACCTAACCTAGCTATCTTTATCTTAACTTACTCTATACCTAACCTAGCTATCTTTATCTTAACTTACTCTACCAGCCTCCATTCGTTTAACTTTTAAACCTTCTCCTGCCACTTTTAATAATACTCTTTAAATAAATCTCAAGATTTTTTGACAGCGATTGAAATTTTTACAAACCATAAAGTATTGTCTGTAGCTTCTTCTACAACTTTTGGATAAATACTTTTTTTATATAGAAATAAAATTAGAATTTTTGAATCTATTGAGAAGCCCTGATCTCCTCCCCATTTTGAGCTACCAAAAAGTTTTATAGCCTAATTCACCCGCATAATTGAGCTTAACATTGTACTAAAAAACCAACGTGATTGACGCACAGACAAACAGAAATAAAATGTTCTAAACTTAAATTAATTATCAGGACTACTCATATTTAGTGGAAATAAAATATTTGAGCCCAATTGGATAATTGTACAGACATCACTACGATCTTATATATAGTGAAGATTTTTGTAAAAAGACATTAAAATGTAGCAAAATGATAATTGGGGTTTTGAATTTAATCATTTTAATTTTTTTACAATAATTAGTCTAAGGAAAGAACTAGAAGTAGATCAATGTTATTAAATATTTGTGATGCGTTTGTTAAAATATTTGTCGCAAACTTATGCTTAAATCGCATTACACAGTATGAATTAAGCACAATAATACAGGGAGAGGAATAATTTTAATCGTACGGGATGCAATGAAACTAATAATAATAATTATCTGATGCTCATTGCGAGATGATTCAATAATAAAGCTTCTGAAGTGTTATTGTGTTTTTTTTCTTTTTCTCTTTTTTATCTTGATTGTATTAATTACTCTCGTATCTTATCTCATTATGTGATAATTATCTTTTTATCTAGTTTAGTTTTTAATAACTCCTTAATACGTAACTATTGTAGTGAAGTATTTATAAGCAAGTGTTAGTTCATAATGGTGTATCGCAATACTGATTGTGAGTCATGTTTCGTATTGCGTTATTAAGTGCCGAAAGATATTACAAGAAAGACATTGGTACTGTGGAGGTTTGGCCGAGGTATTGTTCACTGATTAGGGTCCTTGGCCATGTGATCTTGTGCAGAGAGAGTAAATATTTCGCAAGTAAAGTTTTCTCAGTTAGGCGAAGACTTGATGCTGGAACTGGTAGAGTTGTACGGGGCTTGGCTCTTAGCAGACCCCAAGAACCAGGCTGGAGAAGGCGAAGATTAGCGAGTTTGACTGTAGGAGCGCCACTGTTGGCTCCAAGTTTCATCACTCCTTTGCACCTTCCTTCACCTTTTACCCTCTTCGCCCCTTCTTGGTTCTTCTCCGTCCTCCGGCTCCATAACTTCTTTCTCACTTCTTCCTTTCGCCTCTTCTTAATTCTTCTCCATCCTTTTGACTCCACATCTTCTTCCTTTCGCCTCTGGCTAGGAAAAAAATCTTCTAGTTCATTGAATTCTGTTTTTCTTTTTTTTTACACGATGATCTGGTTTCCATTCTTCTTTATTTCTATAGATTCATTCTAGTGTTTTTTTTTTTTGTTTAGTATATCAAGATAATAATATTTGTGTAGGTTCTCTTTTTTGTTTCTATCTTCTATACTATTTTATGGTTCAGAATTATTTAAAGTGCGCATGACCTCCATCAATATGAATATTATTACTGATGCACAAGTATAGTTCTCTTCAGTATAATATCTCTAAGGCTCCATTCCTTCTTCTAATAAAATTATTTTGTTTGTAATATATAATTTAAAAAATTGTAAATTTATCATTTTAATGATTATGATCAACTAAGTAAAGTCGAATGTGGTCTATATTTTTAATAATTATGGTCTATATTTTAATAATTTAATAATGTGGTGTTTTATTTTTTGGTGAGCTCGAAATTAAACAGTAACTTTGTGTAAAAATACTCTGCCAAGTAGGATGGCACATAGCTTCTTCGCGTCATATTTCATAAAATTTAATGATTTTATGAATTTAAAACATATTATTGTTATCCAATTTATTTCATTTTTCCCCCGCATTTTAAGTCTGTCAAAATTGTTTCGATTTTTTACATTAATTAAAGTATCAATTATGAAATATTTAAAGAGCGCAGACAGGTGATATTAATATGGGGCTATCTGTGGTCTACTTTCGACAAACCATCCAAATTTTATAAAAATCAGATGAGTATTTTTGAAGATACAGGTGTAAATAAATGTATGTTTGTGCGCATGTAGAAGACAAACAAATAGGCGTAGAAGGTTGAAACTTTAATGGGACCAACAATAGGCTAATTATGACCTACCTTATAGATGTCACTAAAATCGGACAAGTAGTTTTCAAGATATGTTGATTTGCAAAAATTGAGCGACAGACCGACTGACAGACACGGAATCAAAAATGTTCCCTGATGTCTGAAACAGATTTCTATCTTGGCATATATATTGTGGTTATTCTTATTAAGTTATCTATAGGTTTATATATGATAAAAAATTAGATAATTAATTCAGAAATAAAACTCTGTTTTATGATGTATATTTATTATATTAATATAAATTACTTTCAAAAGTTTGAAACAGGAAATTTCTATTAACTTTTTGCTTAAAATATGATAATAAAAGTTCAGATATTAATTTTTTTTCCGGGAACAGTTTATTTTGCAGAAACTTGTTAATAAATAACTTTACGAAAATCAAGTTTGATGACCTTGATTGGTGTTCTAAATTCGCGAATACACCCCCGTTATTAACATGGAATATTAAAATTCAGTGATTTTAACTCCGTTACACTTACCTTGATTTTAGTATGAAACGGGAAGTTAAAATCCTACCTTTCAGCTGGTTTGAATACTTAATCATAAAGAAAACATAAAACAATCAGCTGACTTTTAAAAGTTAAATTATTAGTTATAATTTGTCAGTTAGTAAATAAATACAGTAAATAAAAAGAGAATATGTAGTAATCAGTTTATTTGTTCAATGACAGTTGGCATTGTTTTATTCAAGACCAAGTTATGTGGTACAATCTAGATTTCATGAAACCTACTCACAATTAATATAATTTATATCCAGTAGGGAGAAAAAGTTTTGATTTTAGATTAGTTCAGAGGGACTAAAGTAAGTCTTTTCTTCCCTGGACTCAAAAAGTAGGGAGAAAAATTATAAGTATGGCGAAAAAGTAAAGTAGGGAGAAATAGAAGGATTGCCAACTAACTTGGGATTTAGGGACCATGGTTCCTTCGGCTTCGCCTCAAGACTTATTTGCTCCGGGAATAATGGCTTACTTTACTCCCTATGCAGGTGCATAAATATCTATTAAAGAGAATATAATATATCTTTAAATATATATTTAGTTTATTTGTTCAATGACAGTAGGCATTGTTTTTTATTTAATTCTAAGTTATTTGTTATAGTTGTGTTTTTGAACATAAGCTAGTTCTGATCTAAGGTGACGACATTCAAATAAAAGTCATATATAATCCATCTGAATAAAGAATTTAAGGAAATAAATCGATGATATAGATTACTGAAAAATAGACTGCCAATTAGTGTGGCACATAGCTTCCTCGCATCCTGTCACGTACATTGTTTAAAAAATTTTTATGTATGTATGTATATAAAAATATGTGTCACTCCAGATGATATCTCACCCTAGGATGCACTTAAAAAATCCAAACCAATTTTAAAATGTCAATATTATTAAAACAGAGGATTAGTTCGTTGGCCAGAATTTTTGGAGTCCATTTAGGGTCAAAAATAGCATAAAAACGTGTTTCTTCCATTTTACCCCCCTTTTATACAACAATTACTGTACTCTTAAAGAGCTTTTCAACGACAGGCATCTTGAAGGGTAGATACTATTTTGACTTTTGTAAAAAGACATTAAAAATATAGCAAAATGAGATAAGTGGGTTTTCCGTACCCCTGTGTACCAATTTTTTTTTCACCCATCCAAATTCTAAACCAAAATTTTCCTCTATTGTCACAAGCCAATAATACGCAGATTTCTTTGAAAATTCGCTCATTAAGTCATGGTGCATGGCTGGTCTTTTTCGAGTAGTATTAGACCGACAGATTTTTTTGTATCTTTTAAAAAAAAAATGAACTTAAATTTAAATTTTCATTACTGTTTCCTTGTACTCGTAACATATTAACTTAAAATTTACCATCTAGAGTGGCCAGATTGGCCTCTTGTATACTTTATCAGTTTAAATATTATATATATTTGTAGAAGTTTGTACTAACTTATTTCTAGCGTTGTCTTAAAATATAAAAGATATTTTGAATTTTATCATATGACCTCTAAAACTAACCATGGACAGTTATCAGATTATTTATTTTTAAGGTGACATATCAAGTCAATTATTCACCTTATGTAGTTATTTTTAGAATGTCTAAATGGAAATATTATGTCTGTAACGAGTCACAGAACAAGTATTTATTCAGCTGTAAATATTAAATGATAGAACCTATTGTTTTGCTCTCTGTTTTGTCTGTCATTTGAACACCCCTAATATAACGTTTAAAGACAGCAATAACACTTGAATTAATTGTACCAATAAAAACATAACTTGGGTGTTATTTTTAACCATTTATCATTTTATAATAATTGGTATGTTTAGACTTAAAAAATTTTGGCGTCTTGTTTGTTATGTGCCTGTCTCTAAATAATTTTTCATTAGAATAAAACAATTCTTACCCCTTTGATAGATTAAAAGTGATCTCTAATAGTACATTACGCGTCGAGTGTGGAAAGTAGCATTTTGCATGCGAGTGTGGAGTTTGCACCCGAGCGACAGCGAAACCACACGAGCAATGCAAACTGCCGTTTTCCCACGAGTTGCGTACCGTACTTTATCTACGATTGTTAGATTTAAATAATAAATATAGAAAAAAATAAACTTGCTGTATGTAAGTTCGTATCTCTCTCTTGATAAAGATGGCATTAATTCTTGAGTTGTATTTTTTGCCGAATTAATTATTTCTGGAGGAGTATTATTCTCTACATTTTCGTCAAAGCCACTTGATTCATTCATTGTTTTTCACTAAAAACTCGATATAAACAGTTATTTTAATAAAAGAATAGCAAAATAGTTTTGTTAAATGTAAACAAACTCGCTAATCGTGCGTAAAGCTGAAGAATTCCTCTTCTTTACCGCGCTAGCGTGGTAAAGAAGAGGAATTCTTCAGAACCATGAGACGCGCATGCGCAATGAATACAAGTACGTAAATAATCACTTTCAACGCATCTAAACAGAGATATAATGTTTATATTTTGTATCAATCGTAGATAAAATTTTTTCCTAGTTATCTGAGTTTTGGTTCTATCGGGATAAATTAAAAAAAAAACTTAAATTAAACTCAAAACTGCTATACTTTGACCTTCTTCGGTCAATCTCAAGCATCTACAACAATTAAATGCACATCAAACATCTTATAAATTATATTACACTAGAAAATAATTTGATCAGTAATAAAAATCTTGGAAAACATTTCTTACCTAAAAACAACTCATATTTTTTGTCTGGTTATCACCAGTGAGGTAAAAATTACAAAAAAATTAATTGTTTCTACACTTTCATATCCCCATCTAGAACTTACATATACACTTCTGTTTAGTTCTTCCCTCTTTCAGATCGACACCGAGGTTGTTAATATAAATGTTTCAATTTAATTTTCGTGTGGATTTTGAACCATTTTTCAATTTTGAAGTTAATTCTTTAGAATAGGGAAATCAATTCACGTTAGTTAATTTAAATAGTACTTCAAAAAAAAGGTTAATTATTATTTATAGTGGTATTAGAAAGGTTGTAATTATGGAATTCTTTAGAATACATAAACACCTAAAAATTTACATTTTATACTTTATTTTTACTTTCCTAAGGATTCAAGAAGCTTTTGATTTTCTTTTACAAAATTAAAATAGTCTTAGGTTAATTATTTATTGTGATATAATGGTTGTAATCATGGAATTCTTTAGAGTACATAAACAACTCAGAATTTACTTACAAGAAGTCCTATTTTTTTCTTTTGTAGGATTCAAGGAGCATTTGATTTTCTTTTAAAAAGTACGAAGTACTAGTTAAAAAGAACATAAACTAATAGAATAATGAAAAACATAATGCCTCTCCACAAAATGAAAGTTTATTCCACACAACTAGTTTTCGCCCTCTCGCGAGAGGCGAGGTTTTCGCCTTTTATCAGTGCCGATAAAAGGTAAAGAAAAAACCCGACGTTCAGTCACATGAGAGAAAAAAACGGACGCCTTCAATTTGTGGAGAGGCTTTATGTTTTTCATTATTCAATTGATATGAACTCCACTTGTGCTCTTAATGGTCAACATTAACTAACTTTGGTGAAGTAATATTTGCAGAAAAGGGACTGTTAAATAGATCAGATTGCTTGTAAATTGGGGATCATTATGCCCTTTGCTCTAATTTTGAACACTGCATTTAGCATTGGCGCATTTGGCTATCTGGATGATTTAACAAACATTACTGACAGGGTAAATAAACTCGACTTATTATCCTATTTTCTTATGGAAGGTGACGACAGTGACTATAGGTGCTGTCTAGGAAAACTTCCTATAAATTACCTAGATTATCACCAGGAATACATGCATGGTGAAAATCTAGATGATTCATTCAACCTACTAACTCTACATACCTCCGACATACCTTCCTGCAGTGCGACCTTAAGGTTAGGACACACACCAGGAGGCAAGACGGCAAAGAGGGGCGAGTTGATAGTAGTGTTTCCAGTGTGACCACAAAAAGTAGAATTTCGGTACTTCTTTAGATTGTTACTCCCCTATGTTTTTGTTTTAGAATATAGATGACTTTAACTAAATAACTATTAAGACAAAGGGATGTTTAGTCTAATTTACTTTAGGACAAAGGATTATCGTACTTTTGTTTTTTAAGGGGAGTAAAAGTCTAAAGAAGAACATTCCGTACACCTTCTTTTGATAGTTACTCCCTTATGTTTTTTTTTTATAAAGGGGAGTAACAATCTAAAGAAGTGCCTGAATTTCTATTCTCAGCAGGGGTATAATATATATCACAACATAAAATCTATACCTAAATACTCTTAAAAGTAATTTTTTACACTCAAAGTCAATCTATCAAAGCTAGCAGTAAAATAAATCTTTCAGAGGCTAAATCAGTATAGTTTACGTTAAATGTTGAATAGTTCAAAAAATTAGAAACAATTGAAAAATGTCTATTTAGGTTTGTTGTCTAAAGCTCTGAGACAGGAAGTGAGTCTCATCTCCTGCATTATAATGTTGAAGGTTTTGTTAGGCAAAACTAGCTAGACTATAGCTTCCGGCCAAACAGATCGTTCTAGCTTGGTTATCTATAAGGATGAGAATACTTTGTGATTATAATGCATCTAGCGTTCAGGTTGTACTAAACTCTTACCTCCGATTCTAGTTTTTTCCCCTTTAGTAACCTTTTGTTTGAACAACTTTTTGTTACCATCGCTCTCTTATTGAATTTTAATGCTGTTTACTTTTTCTTAAAAAAAGGATAATTTGATTTGAGTGTTTTTTTTTATACTGTTCAAATATAAAATTTGATTCTTGATCATTATAGTTACCTGATTGTGGTTTCTCATTAGCTGTGTTCTTTTATTGCTTGGATGATTAGTAAGTTTGAAATCATAAACTAGTTAAGATAGCCACACCTTAACATTTATCATTTTTTCTATACTACCTGATTGATAAAAGCACAGAGGAATTAATGATTACAGTTGTGAGTTGTGATTTGTAAATTAAAATTCCATCTCTTTTTATGCTTTCTTAAGTTGAAAACAAAGTATTTTTTTTTTTATTGGGATTTAGATTACTTAATATTTGTTTTGTAATGCGGAAATGTTGGATAATGTAGGTTTTGGAATGCGGTTTGCTTTTGTTGGTTAGCAGTTGTATTATAATGACTTGTAGTTCAATTACAGTGTTGCTAATGACAGGGTGTGTTGAGAAGGTGTACTCAAGAGGAAGGCATGTGATGAGCTAGTGGTCTACGATATTAGCTTGCATGCTATGGGAGGTGGATGTTAGTGATCACGTGGTAAGATGAGATGCCTCTTCCCCCTCTCTTGTTCTATAAAGTTCATATTCTCTTGTAGTTTGATCCTGTGCCAGGTAATGTGAGACCTTGGATCTTCACTCAGCTTCTTCAACTGCGACTTTAATCATTACTGGATTCGCTTTTCTACTAATCTCAATATAATCCATCAGCGATGTTAGAAATTTTTCGTATTTTAAAATATACATAAACCATGTCAGCTTTGTATATCACAACATATCCAAGATCCTAGAGAAATGCTTGAAACTTTAGGTGTCTCAAATAAATGTATAAACCATGTTAGCTTTGTGTATCCCTAAGTATCTTAGAGAAATGCTAGAAACCTAAGGTATCTAATATCTAAAATAAATGCAAAATCCATGTTTGCTTTACGTTTCATAACATATCCAAGAGTAATGATTGACACTTAAGGTATCTCAATAAATCCTTAAATCATGTTAACTTTGTGGAGCGACACACATATTCTTGAGCAATGCTTGAAATTTTAGGTAAATCAAATAAATGCATGAACCGTAATAGCTTTGAGCATCACAACATATCCAAGAGTAATGCTTCACACTTTAGGTATCTCAAATAAATGCTTAAACCATGTTAGCCTTGTGTATCACAATATATCCTAGAGCAATGCTTGAAACTTTAGGTATCTCAAATAAATGCATAAACCATGTTAGCTTTGTGTATCACAATATATCCTAGAGCAATGCTCGAAACTTGAGGTATCTCAAATAAATGCAAAAAACCATGTTAGCTTTGTGTATCCCGAAGTATCTTAGAGAAATGCTAGAATCTTAAGGTATAATATCTAAAATAAATGCAAAATCCATGTTTGCTTTACGTATCACAACATATCCAAGTGTAATGATTGACACTTAAGGTATCTCAAATAAATTCTTAAATCATGTTAACTTTGTGGAGTGACACACATATCCTTGAGCAATGCTTTAAACTTTAGGTATCTCAATAAATGCATGAACCATAATAGCTTTGAGCATCACTACATATCCAAGAGTAATGCTTCACACTTTATGTATTTCAAATAAATGCATAAACCATGTTAGCTTTCTGTATCACGACATATTTCAAAAACAATGCTTGAAACTTTGGGTATCTCAAATAAATGCATAAACCATGTTAGCCTTGTGTATCACAATATATCCTAGAGCAATGCTTGAAACTTTAGGTATCTCAAATAAATGCATAAACCATGTTAGCTTTGTGTATGACAGCATATCCTAGAGCAATGCTTGAAACTTTAGGTATCTCAAATAAATGCATAAACCATGTTAGCTTTTTGTATCACAGCATATCCAAAAGCAATGCTTAAAACTTAAGGCATCCCAAATAAATGCTTAAATCATTACTACGTTTTTATGATGTTTAAATACGGATTGAATTCTGATTTGAGATTTAACTAGCTAGGTGATTCCATGAGTTATGTATTGAATCCGTTTTCAATACACCAAATTTTTACTAGGTTACTCTGATAAAGGTAATAAATAATTTTGTAATCTTCACCTTTTATAACCAGGTTTGTTGTTGTTTTTTTTAAGTGTCTTAAAAAACAAAACTGAAAAATGACAAAATTATGGTTTTTTGTCAGATATGCGCTCACACGCACTCTCTGCACATGGCATGATCGAGTTCAGGTGTTTCCATGAAACTCGATCCAGACATCGATCCCAAAATTTTGTGAATCGTAATTGATCAAAATTGTATTCAATCCGTATTGAATCTAGGTTTCCATGGCCACTTTAGATCCAAAAACTGTATTCAATCCGTATTGACACATCATGGAAACGATGTACATATTAGCTTTGTGTACAACATACCCTACAGCGATGCTTGAAACTGCGGTTGTCTTATATATCCCCAGGTCAGAGTAAACTCAGTATCTCAACATATCCATAAATGATGCTATAAAATGTTTGATTTATTAAATATCTTTAAACCAAGCTATCTGCTTTATAAATCTCTATGTATCCATAAATCTTTTAGAATGCTTTTTTGTATCAATAAATCTATAAGGAATGCTTAATGTTAAAATATTTTGACAAATTTATTTTTCAATAGGTATTAGAATGCTGAAGTTATGCTTATATAGCATTTTACATTACGTATTTTGTATAGTAACGTGGATCCTATAAGGGTAGAAGGAAGAAGAAAAAGACTAAACTACTTCATATCGGCAACGTTTCGGCTTAACCAGCCATTTTCGAGCCTAAAACATAATAATTTAATAATAGCATAGCATTAGAAACTATAAAGCATTATTACAATGTTGTTTCACTTAAAGATAACATATTAATTACCTCTGTCATCTGACGTGGTGAACTACCAGTTCCCCCAAAAATATTCATTCATTCTCACAGTTTTAACTCTATAGCTTGAGGGCTAATTCAGATGACAGAGGTAATTAATATTGTATCTTTATGTGAAACAACATTGTAATAATGCTGTATAGTTTCTGATGTCATGCTATTATTAAATTATTATGTTTTAGGCTCGAAAATGGCTGGTTAAGCCGAAACGTTGCCCATATGAAGTAGTTTAGTCTTCTTCTTCTTCCTTCTACCCTTATAGGATCCACGTTACTATACAAAATAGTTATTCAGGGTACAGCTAGCATTACTACTAATTTTACATTACATTTTAAAGCTCTTTTCTGGTAGATTAAGAATATGTAAGGTTTTCCAACAAATATATCCATGTAGCCATATTGAAAACAAATATATCCATGTAGCCATATTGAAAACAAATGTATCCATATAGCCATATTGATAGCAAATATATTCTGTAGCCTTATTGAAAACAAATATATCCATGTAGCCATATTGAAAACAAACTTATCCATGTAGCCATATTGAAAACAAATATATCCATGTAGCCATATTGAAAACAAATATATCTATGTAGCCATATTGAAAATAAATATGGCCGATATAAGAGTAAAATGCAATTTGATAATAAACTGACCAATTTATTTCTCTCTTAGATAGATAAGTATATCTTGAAAGCCCATATTTTCTTTAGTGTGGGGAGAAACAAATCCTACACATAGTACATTTATATATACTGTTTACTGTTATAATACATTCTGAAGTAGATTACATAAAATGCTATAAAATTATAATGTTTAGTAGCTTGATAGTTGGTGTATAGTGTATACATATATAATAATTCACAGTAGATTGGTGGTTGCTTATGATGTATTATGCATGTAATTATCCCGCATTACATTAGGTAATGAACCTTATATAATTCATATAAAGACCGCTCATAAGTTAACTGCTTTGCTTCTTTTATTCTTAGCTAAATTACTTTCAAATGTAATATAATATGTATAAATCATTCAATGCATGGTTGTGTTAAAAGTATAGTTTTAAAGTTTATAAAATACCGTTCGAGTATAATAGCTTATTGTATTTTTTCAATATTTAAGAGGACAATTATGTTTTTAGGGTTTTGTAGATTCTTCTCAAAACCCTTATGCCGAGGGTGATGTGTCCGTCTGTCCGTCGCTCTTTGGGTCATAGGGCCCGAACCGTTTAAGCTAAAGAGCTGAAATTTGAAATACTGGTGTAACTTTTTGACCCAACCACAGGAAAAATATACAGAAGTTCAAAATTAAATATGCGCATGCGCAATTCGCAAAAATGTTGTAAACTCAAAAATTTTTATTTTTTTTAATTTTCGAGTGGGGTATCAAATGAAAGCTGCTGAAGAGTAGGACGCAAATATATATAAGCTTTTGTAAATTTTGCATTCCTTATTGGGTAAAAAAATCAAAATATACCCAAAAAACATTTCCCCCCCCCCCAACCACTATACTTCGGCTGGTGCTAAAATTTCGAAATAATTCATGCTAATGCCTTATTATGGGGCGATGAAAATTCCGGGAGTTCATCCCAAATTTTAAAAAATTGCCAATTTTGGGCGCGAAAATTTGAAGTGCGCCAAAAATTTTATTTTTTTAAAATTTTGAGTTGGGTATCATATGAAAGCTGGTGAAGAGTAGGATTCAAATATATATTTGCTTTTTTAAATTTTTCATTCTTTATTAATTGTATAAGTCAATATATACCCTCAAAAATTTCCCCCCTCCCCAACCACTATATAACGGGTGGTCCTAAAATTTCAAAATAATTCATGGTTATACCTTATGGTGAAGCGATGGAAATGGTTTGAAAAAATGAATTTTTCTAGTCGTTATTACCGATGAAAAACATTGTGACCCTCCGGGGGATCGAACCTGGACCCTTGAGATCTATGAATAAAATCATAATTACATAACGGGCATGCTTAATCTTCTACAAAACCCTAAAAAGTACTTGGACGCAAGTACTTCCCTGTGATTTTTTTCATTTATATTAAAGGTATAATTGTAATTGTTTTGCTCATTTATAATAGTAATTTCTAAACAGTTTATGGTTACTACCAATTAGTAATAATTAAATATATAGATATATTTCCAATGCAATGTACACAAAATTGATTTTGCTGTTTATTCATCACATTTTCAATGGTTAAACAATTTTGTTATATTATTATTTTTATTTATCTCTTGAAATATGTCACATTATTTAATTGAAATGAGTTATTATACATACATAATATTATTATCTATTAAAAATTATATAAATATTTATAAATCTTCATTATTTATGTATAGTTATAAGATATTTAGCTTATGTAAATTAATAATTTATTAATTTTATAATTTTTTTTTTTTTTTTCTGTTTCAGGTGAGTTTATTAATTTATATTTATCCTTCCACATTGAATCATACAGGGGACTTACGTAAGTTATATATTTATGTCTTTATAATTTTTAACAAAGCATAATGTATTCTAAAATGAGTAGATCGCAGTTTGTTTTTAGTTTCTGCATATTTCGAAATATGACTCAATTTTTAACAATGAATGTAATTTAGATAAGAATGATCTTATTTCATGAAATCTTTTAAATTTTTTATTATTGTGTAATCTATTTTTCTTATTGCCAACTTAATAATTTTTAATTATTTAAATAATTATAATATATTATTAAATTATATTAAAATTATTATATAAAAGGCAAATCATATACTTGTTCTTATGGACGATATATATTATGGGGTTTCATGGACAGATAATTCACATAACTTCAGGTTAACAATTATAGGCATAACCTTCGTATGTTTTGGGGGCTGATATTTCACCCATCAGGTCTTAAACCAATTGTAGAACATCAGGTCTAAGCTGATTGTTACAATCATCTTAGGGGGATCATCTGAGGGATGCAGTCAGCCCCTTATTTGATTTCCCCTATATTTGATTAAGGAGTGGGTGCTGAGTGGCGTGACTTGGGTGGCACCGTGTGACAGGCTCAATTGAAAACAATGGGTTGACAGGATGGCGCCACCTGTGGGTGGCGGCTAGACCGTCAGACGGTCGACCGTGTAGTGCCACCCGGCAGGTGGCGCCACCTCGTGTGAACGGTTCCATCTATTCTCATTGACGACCGGGTAGCGCTACCCAGGTGGCGCTACCCGGGTGGCGAAGTGTGTCACCCCCCCTTAGACGTAACCAACGAGAGTTTTAGAATTAGATATTTTACCTTACTTCTGGTAATCTATCCATTTTAACAAGCACATGGGCTTTTCAAAGATTACATACTTCTCCCAATATTAAATCAACCATACTGCTTAGTATTTCATGTTGAACAGAATAGTTTGTTTTCTATAATTCTTATAACAGAATACATACAATTCTATAAATACGCATACATACATACTAATTATGTCACAAGTATTCAAATTTTCTAAGTCTCAATAGATTTTCCTCTCCTTCTGCTGATTGTGGGTTCCAATCTAAAGCGTGTCGCGGTATGTGTTCTGACATTGTCTTTGGGTTTAACCAATCATTTAGCCGTAGTATATTTCACATTGGAGAGAAAAGTTTGTTTTCCATCCATCTTATAAAATCTATAGATCATACATACTAATTGTGTCACACCATAGTATGACTTGCTTACTTATGTCCTTATTACTTCTCATAGGAGCATAGGGGTTCAATCAAAGCTCTCCACCGGATCCAAAAATTCTTTGGGCTGCTATCTTCCAAATCTCACCCCAAAATTTTCCAATTTTTTAATTTTTCTTTATATTCAAAGTTTCCAAGTCTCAATAGAGTTTCCTCTCTTTCTGCTTTGTGGTTACCAATAGTATAGTATAGTAGTATAGTCGTGGTATGTGGTTCTGACTTCGTCTTTGGTTTTAACCAATCCAGTATGATTTCACTACAGTGACTTAAAGCAATTGTATTAATAATAGTCCAGGAGATAGCGTGCAGAAAAGTGTCTGACTTACATTTAATGTTTGAATAATTTTGTGTACATGTTAATCTTTTAGTGCCTTATATGTGGTCGGCTAAGTTCTTCTGCGGGACATAGCTTGGCAACAGGCATTTGAAAAAAACAAACCGGCAAAGAGAGGCCATGTCCCACCAATTATGAGGGACAATGTGATTTCCATAATCCTGAGTAGAAAATTAGTTAATAGATCGAAAATCAAGATAATGTTACTTCCGACGTTTCGCCTCTTATGCTAGAGGCATCTTCAGGGTAGAGCATGTTGGCATGTTGTACTAACATCATAGTACAACATGCTCTACCCTGAAGATGCCTCTAGCATAAGAGGCGAAACGTCGGAAGTATCATCCACTAAGACGCGGTCACCACCGGAAGACCCAGAACTCCATTATGAAACTTACCGCGGAAGCCTACGCACTAAGATAATGTTAGTTTTATTTGGAGTAATATTCGACAAACTAACATCAACTTGATTTTCGGTTTAACTAATTTTGTACTCAGGATCATGAAAATCACATTTCCCACCATAATTAGCGGAACAAGGCCGCTCTCCACCTGTATGATTTTATTCCAATGCCTATTGCCAAGTCATGTCCCGCAGACGAACTTAGCTAACCACCTACTTAAAAGGCACTAAGAGTAACTTGTACACAAAATTATAGCTTGATGTTAGCCAGACAGTTGTTTGCACGTTATATCCTGGACTATAAGCACTTGTATTATTATTTTATTCACTTGTTCTTTCTTTTATGTAAATTCTTAGATATCTATTAAATATTTTCATTCTATTATAAGACGTATTTTGATTCAAAGGTTTAATATAATGATCTTATTATTATTAATGGTTGTCAATGTGTTTGTGGAGCTTAGCTTAACTTAAAATGTCATTCTCTCACAGTTTAAAGAATGAAGCTTTCACTTCTTCAGTCTTTACTTTACTTTAAGTCTTGAAATGCTTTGATAATACCTGACCTTTAAAACTCCACATCTAAGAAAGAACTTCATTGTACTTTGTAATAAAGCAATGAACTTTTAAACAGGTTCTAATCTTTTCGTCATAACAACTGTATGTGAAAAAGAATGAATGAAGTTGGTAAATAGAAAAATGCAGATTATAATATGATTATATAGTGGTAAAGATGATTCTAACGTGTTCTCTTTTATTAACTTGGCGAAATTGGATATGTTTTATTAAGTCAAATTGCTAAAATTATATTATTCCTTTTATATATATTGTTACTTATTCGTAGCTTCAGTTCAACTAAATGGTTCTAATTTACTTTTTGTTTTCTGATATTTAACGAGAAAGTAATGTGATGGGATTTATTTTAACCAATAGTGCAGTCTGGAGTGTCAAAATGTTTAAGATAAATAGTTAATGTAGGGGAGTTAAGATGACGAACAGATTAAAGAATCTGACTGAAGCTTGGAGTCAGATTCCTACAAATATTTGATCCATCCTACAGTAATCCTTTGCAGCCATTCCTGCAAAGGTCCCCTTAGAGGAATCCTTGATCATTCTATAGGCCTCATCCATATCCAACCTACAATATCTGATAAGATCCATCCTACAATAATCCTTTGCTACCATCCCTGCAAAGGTCCCCCTAGAAGGATCCTTGATCATTCTATAGGCCTCATCCATATCCAACCTACAATATCTAATTTGATCAATCCTACAATAATCCTTTGCAGCCATTCCTGCAAAGGTCCCCTTAGAGGAATCCTTGATCATTCTATAGGCCTCATCCATATCCAACCTACAATATCTGATTAGATCCATCCTACAATAATCCTTTGCAACCATCCCTGCAAAGGACCCCTTAGATGGCTTATTGACTACCTTTTTTAGGCTGTCACTATCTTCATTTAAGACTATAGTTAACTGATCAGAACAACGTTATGAATAGCCAATCCATATTTTACATTTATTAATTTGTTTTTGACAAATATGCCTTTTTGGGAAAGTTTTATTGAGTAGTAAGATCTATACCCTCTAAGTCTGTATCAACAACTTATAACTTTTAACGCGGTCATTTCGTTTCTTAATTGAGTTAATATTTAGCCAGTATTAAAAACTCTTGCACTACTGCAAAGACGTAGTTTTTCAATAAATGTAAGCCTAATCTCTTATAAAACTTATCTTTGGCATTTCTTTTTTATACTTGCTATTATTTTAAGAATTATGGGTCTCTCTGTAGAATAGGTACGCAAGTGGAGTTAAATTATCAGCGTAATTAAAACGAACGCCTCTTAACAAAATATATTTTAATTTCCAAATCCAGTTTTCTACCCTCTCATGGTCAGTGCAGGTGCTGGTAAAAGTTAAGAAAACACCTCATGAGTCAGATTTTGTCTCTCGTGTGATTCTTCGTCAGGTTTTATATTTATCATTTACCGGGACTGATGATGGTCAAAATGGTGAAAGATGGTTTTGGAAATTAATATTAGTTTTTTTTTGGAGTTGTGTTTATTTTTATTATACTTTCCTCTCTTATCAAATTACGTTTCAATTCCTTCTGTTATTATGTTTTCTTTTTCGTATGTTTATATATTTTCGAAAAAGAAAAATAAAAACCAACTAAAAGAATGCGACTCTCGAGTGTTAGGTTATTACTTTCACTGGATGTTTGTCGGCCTTGATTGTGGGCAAGATGTCACCCAGTTCCAGTTCTATTAACTCGTTCACTGTCCAGCTTTTCCACCAGTAATGTTATGTACGAGTTAATTCCAGACTAGTTTTCTGTTTTATAAGGAATCTTTATAGAACTCTCTCCTACGAGGTTTGATGTCCATAGTCCATGAGATTGAGAAGGTGGTATTGAGCCGCCACGCTGGCTAGACTCAAGTACCCTCTCATACTTTTTTATTAAATAAACTTTTTTTTTAAGAAAAAAATAAAAATCAGCTTTCATTCACTTAAATAAGTCAGATGAAACCAGTTTTCCTACATTACCAGATGAGTCCTATTTTAGAACTTTATTTCGAAAGGTACTTATAGTGTGTACATATATATATAATTTAGTATGGTGTGACCATCAGTTTGTCTGATTGGATGTTCTTATAACGTAGAAATTTTATTTTATATATATATCAACCAAAAGCAATCACTTATACAAACACACACTATATTGAAATTATTTAAAACATAAACATATTTTTGCTCTTGATAAATCAAAGATTGTTGTGTCTGGGACAACTATTTAGAAACAAGGTTTGCGTTATGTCTATATTTTTATGCAAATTTTCTTATTTTTTTATGAACAAGTAAAACTTGTTTTCTTCTTACTTGATAATTATAATAAAGATGCAAACACGTTCGAGTTGAATATAATTAATTTATGATTATTAAGAAGAGAAGTAATTAAATTAACATTTTGTGTTACTAGTTAAAGATTTGTTTTTGTTCTGTTGGCATTTCAATTATATTTTTAATAGCATCTTTAGTCTTTTCGTATTGATTTTTGTTTTGACCTGTTATGTTATTATGTTTTATTATATTTTATAAGGAAACAACACATTAAATTTGGTACTATTTTAAATAAAAAAGTTTAAATTCAAATCATATAAAAAATGTGGCCATGACAAACTATGCTTTTTTTTGCGATGAGCTCAGATTTCTCTATAATTACGAGAATCCTTTACTTTATGGCGGAAGTTGGGCGAATAAAGAAGAAATTCATTATCGCAAGATTCAAATAAAAATGATCTCTCGTTAAATGTGAAAAACTTTTCGGATGCTTCCATCTGGTAAAGAATATTGTTGTGAAATTTTAACATGTGTAGTGTAAATTTTAATACACCCCACAAAAAATTTGAAGACAAATTTTCTAGTTGCTCAGTTAAGCTCGTATAGATTTTATACACTAGTATAAGTGTTAAGAAGGTTTCACAATGATTTATCTATTGAGGAATCAAGAAGGAGGTCGGAAGATGAGCGAAGAGTTATCCGCAATTTCAAAACAATAAAAGTTTTTTGGCGCAATCAAGTCTGAACTCCCAAATTATTTGGAGCCCTACGATATCTATATTATATGTCCAATTTATTTGACGGACGACAATCGATACTGTTTAACATTAATCGATTTTTAAATTGGTTGGAAGTTGTCTCAATGACTAACATCAATATGCCAAACCAATAGCCAACAAGTTTGTAAGGTTTGGAGTAATCTTCACCTATTCGGTCACAAACCGAGGTGTTCAAAGGTCTGAGCTATTCATACAATTGTCGAAGGGATGTGGCATAAAATTACAGCATACTAGAGCAATGGAAAAGTCAAAGTTCCACAGAACTTTGACTTTGATATAATGCATCAATACGAAGCAGTGGACGGACGCGATACCAGCTATACTTTTGGGACTGCGTGCTGCCATTCGGGATAGCATTCAGGTCCCAAATCATTCCACCTCCCAAATGGTCATTGGAAAAAATATTAGACTATGACGATTCTTATTTTTCTCCTTGCTCTCTTATTGTTTTCTATCGTAAAACGGAAAGTTCTCTTGTTATCTAGAAATCTTTCTTTGGTCTTTTTTCTACATCAGTAATAAAGTTATTATATATAATGAATACTTGGATGAAAAGAAGAACGTTGATTTATAGAACCTGATTTTCAACTTAATCTTACCAAATAGCTCAATTTAAACAATTTTAAATTCCAATAGTTGTTACTTCTAAGAGAGAAAGTTTATATTACAGTGTGAAATTTGAGGGAATTTTGTAGGATTTACCAATCCTATAATAATGCAGAGACTCTACTGTCTGATATCATTGACATTTTGAAATAGTTTGGGATGTCAGTCATCAATCTGTATAGCCATATCCTCTTCTAGCTGTATTACTACTCTAACTGTCAGAAGGTCTTCTTTTTGAAATATCTGCGACATCTATTACAACTGTGTCTAATTTCCGTGTCTTCTTCTCATAACGTTTTTTTCTTAGCCCACTAGTTTTTCCAAATCTTATCTTGATGTTGAAATGATCAGTGAATCGGATCCATTGGAAAGTTTTTTTCTCTAGCAGTTATTCATTTAATGTGATGTATATTTCGAGCTTACCAAAAGTAACGGAGAATTGTGATCGTTCCGAAGAACTAATCTTTTTTTATCTCCAAATTCAGAATTTTCTCTAAAAATGCGCTTGAAAATATGGGCATATTTTAATCAACTCATTAGATATTAGTGAATTTTGGATGATATGGCAAAGTTAGCTTACAGATATTCTTATGTTAATTTCATTATTATTTTTAGTGCGGATATTGCTTTATTCAATTCTTCGTTCATGCACAGAAGGAGATGTTCATAACCCAAATATTTAGTGGGACTTATTGGAGTACATCCTAATATACTTAATATACTCATTAGACGATGGACCATTCATTTATTCAAAGGACGTTAGGAAACTATGTGCCTCACTAGTTGGGTACTTCTTTAGATGTTACTCCCCTAATTTTTTTTTTTTTTTAAATATAAATTACTGACTAAATAACTATTATGACAAAAGGATGTTTAGTCCAATGTACTTTGGGACAAAGGAATATTACATTTGTGTTTTTATTAGGGGAGTAGAGTCTAAAGAAGAACATGCCGTACACCTTCTTTAGATTGTGACTTCCCTCTGTTTTTTATAAGGCGAGTAAAAGTCTAAAGAAGTGCCACTAAATTATACCAAAAAAATGGTAAAACGCCGGGTATTCTATAACCAACTGATTAATTAAAAATATGTGTCATACATATAACACACCCTACTTAAAATTGGCAGATTTTGGCTTTTTCTACCTACACTAAAGAAGAACTGATGCAACAGAGAAATATTTAGGCCTTTTTACTTTCTCATATACAAGATATATATATAAGAATATTCGGATTTGAGACTTTGATGGATTTACATGTTTTATGATCCCCCCTTGGACCAAAAAATTGGTTCTTAAAAATTTGTGTCTATCGTCTGCAGTTTTTTTTTTTTTGGAGCCTAACCTTCTTGGTCGTTTTCGATTAAATTTGGCATTCATGATCAGGTCGAGATATAATTTGTAGCTCTAAATTTAGGGGCGCTTCCATCCAAAAATACTGGAAAAAAAATAATTCTGAAACAGTTTGTATGATTTTCTTTAAAATTATCTAAAATGTAGTATATGTAAATACAAATCTAAAGGTATAAAGTCGTTTTTCCGCGGAAATGAGATATTATAGGATTTAAATACAGTATCTATGTGTAATACATGAGAAAGTTTTATATACAGTATATAATATATTGTACAGTATATATGTATATAAGTTTTGTTAGATTAATCGGACTGATTTTTTATAAAAATACCCTTAGCCTTATAATCGTATATTTTCTCTAAATACAATCGTTTTCCACTTCAATTCTATTTTGTAATGCAATTTGTAACATTTAAAAAAAAATCTTCTTCTCACTTATAAACTTTTCAATCTTCATCCTAGCAGAAAAGAAATGTTAATTGGTATAATCGATTTAATTAAAAATAGTTGTTCATTTGTGTCCATCGATTTTTTTTTAATACTGAGATTTCTTAATTTATTATGAAGATTAATTTGTCCCGGTAGCTCACACGAGCCTAGGAGTTATATCTATATTTAGTTTTTGGCTAACACTTTCCTCGTAATTAAAAAGTCATTTATCCTTATTATGTTCTCACATTTCTGTCTCTTATCAGACTCTTATCTTACGTTATACTTATTAACCATCTGAGTGTTTTTTTTTTGGGTGAATTAATCAGTATGTTTGAAATGTTTCCTGTTTCTTCCAGTAGGATTGTTTAGCACAGTGAAGAAGTCGTTGCTGGAGTGCTTTATGGAGTCATTCTTGCATATCCGCCACACCTCCAGGCTTGGTCTCTAGATATCTGCCATTGTAATTATTTATTCTTATTAAGCTAACTCTTCAACCTTGTTCTCCGACGCCTGGGTTATTCGCACTTTCTCTTTCAGGATCATGAAATCCATTGCTTAACTATTCATTTTTATTAATAATTTAATTGTTTAATGTCATCTTCCTTTAAGAGAATTGTGATGATAGCGTATTACTGATTGCTGTTCTTAGATAGATACCTATGTATTGAGCTTCTGTTTTTTTTTCTTCGTTTTGTAAAAGGTTATTTTCACCATAAAATTCTTATCAGCTATAAAAAAATAAAATTAATGAACAGTCAAATCTTTTCAAAAATATCTTTTTGTCCTTTTTTATATGCATTTTATTATTGTGGCAGTCCCCATAATGCAGTATTATTGTTAGCCCTCCCTCATTCTGTAGTATCCATTATCCATATCCCTATGGTAAATTTGTATTGTGTTAGTCCTCATATTCTGCAGTATTCATACCCTATGGCATATTTGTATTGTGGCAATCCTTAGTTTGCAGCATTAATACCTTGAAGAATCCTTAACCTACGAAATATTTTTATTGTGGTTCTCCAGGATTCTTATGAATCCTTACCCTATGAAATATTTTATTGTGGTTGTCCAGGATTCTTTACCCTGTGAAATATTTTTACTGTGGTTGTCTTTTATTTTAAAGAATCCTTACCTATGAAATATTTTTACCTATTCTGAAGAATCCTTACCCTATGAAATATTTTATTGTGGTTGTCCAGGATTCTTATGAATCCTTACCCTATGAAATATTTTATTGTGGTTGTCCAGGATTCTTTACCCTGTGAAATATTTTTACTGTGGTTGTCTTTTATTTTAAAGAATCCTTACCTATGAAATATTTTTACCTATTCTGAAGAATCCTTACCCTATGAAATATTTTATTGTGGTTGTCCAGGATTCTTAAAAATCCTTACCCTATGAAATATTTTATTGTGGTAGTCTTTTATTCTGAAGAATCCTTACCCTATGAAATATTTTTATTGTTGTAGTCCCCATTCTGAAGAATCCTTACCCTATGCAATATTTTTTTTTTAATTGTGGTTCCAGAATTCTGAAGAATCCTTACCATATGAAATATTTTTATAGTGGTAGTCCCTATTCTGAAGAATCCTTACCCTACGAAATATTTTTATTGTTGTAGTCCCCATTCTGAAGAATCCTTACCCAATGAAATATTTTTATTGTGGTAGTCCCTATTCTGAAGAATCCTTACCCTATGAAATATTTTTATTGTTGTAGTCCCCATTCTGAAGAATCCTTACCCTATGAAATATTTTTATTGTTGTAGTCCCCATTCTGAAGAATCCTTACCCTATGCAATATTTTTTTTTTAATTGTGGTTCCAGGATTCTGAAGAATCCTTACCATATGAAATATTTTTATAGTGGTAGTCCCTATTCTGAAGAATCCTTACCCTATGAAATATTTTTATTGTTGTAGTCCCCATTCTGAAGAATCCTTACCCTATGAAATATTTTTATTGTTGTAGTCCCCATTCTGAAGAATCCTTACCCTATGAAATATTTTTATTGTTGTAGTCCCCATTCTGAAGAATCCTTACCCTATGAAATATTTTTTATTGTTGTAGTCCCCATTCTGAAGAATCCTTACCCTATGCAATATTTTTTTTTAATTGTGGTTCCAGGATTCTGAAGAATCCTTACCCTATGCAATATTTTTTTTTTAATTGTGGTTCCAGGATTCTGAAGAATCCTTACCCTATGAAATATTTTTATTGTTGTAGTCCCCTTTCTGAAGAATCCTTACCCCATGACATATTTTTTACTGTGATAATCCTCATTCTTTACTGGTCACACAAATATCTCGAAAACTAAATTTTTTTCATGAATGTGACTCATATAAATATATTTGTATTCAAATACATTCTACTATATTCGCATCAAGATACAATGATTTTTAATGTATGTTTACCAAATTTTATGGAAATAAATTCAGTAGTTTAGCCTTCTCACATCTGCACAAACGACAAATAGATTTTAAAGCCTTTTTAGACTCAGGGGACCTTTTAACGTGTAAATCCATTAAAATAATAAAATTGAACTCTCGCATTATCACATTACAACACTCTCGTATTATCATACTCTTTGTATAGTTCTTATTTTCTTTTATATACTAACTTATGTATTTATATTCTTTGTATACTACTTGTATACTTATATTATTTTGTATGAGGAAGTAAAATAATAAATTGTGACTTAAAATTTATAATTTGTGTTTATTTATTTCTACTACTGTTATAAAAATGTCACTTTCTCAGGGTTATAGTAAAATCTTAAGAACTCTACAGCTAAATTACAAAGCCCAAAAAATATTGACCTTTTCAACGTAAAATTGATTGTTAATTTCAGTCATAAATGGTGTAGTAGATAAGGGAAAATTTACGCTATTCAAGCGTCAATATCTTTAACCTCAACCTTTTACACAATTTTATCAATAAACTGGTTATGTTTCAAATTGTAGTAACCTTGTAATATATTTTACATTTAATAATTCAACCTTACCTTGTAATTTTTTGTATTTTTTTAATCAATATTAGTTGACGAATATTAAAATTGGATAATCATAGTAGACCTAGTTTTTTATTAAAGAAAAAAATAAACCTGAATGAGATCATTCATCAAATCCTTGGAGAGGAAATCAAGTCCCCCCCCCCCTTCAAAGTAATTTTAAATAGTTATAGGTCTTAATTCAGAAATGAAATCATAACTTAAAAAGTTACTTTATGCTGGTAGTCTGGTAGTAAAGTTACAATCCCGTTAGGACTTATATAGCATAATATAATCCTCTTCGAATAAATTGTTACTTCAGAAACTAGAAATTAGCCAGGAAAATAATAATAAAAATAATATCTTGGTTCTTAAAATCAAAAGAAAATATTCAAAATTCAAATTGATATAGACACGAATCAGGAAGAATAAACTGGTTTTCTTCATTTTCGACTTCAGTCCGGAGTAAATTCGTTTATAATTATAATGTAATTTGCTATTTGAGAATATTAAGGTCAAAGAAGTGGTTTGTTTATGTTAATAGAGCAAGGCAATATCTATACCTTAATATTAGAATGGAATTATCCATACTTAATTATTTTTTTATTTGAAGCGAAATTAGAAATAGTGGTTCTTATTAATTTTTTTGTTTCATAACAGTGGTGTTATGATAGTTTATAGTTATTGACTACCTCTTTTCATTGACATATTAAAACAATATGTTCATAACAGTGATGTAGTTTATAGTTATTGACTACCTGTTTGTATTGATATATTAATACCATATATGTTCATAACAGTGATGTAGTTTATAGTTATTGACTACCTCTTTTCTTTGACATATTAATACCATATATGTTCATAACAGTGATGTAGTTTATAGTTATTGACTACCTCTTTTCATTGACATATTAAAACAATATGTTCATAACAGTGATGTAGTTTATAGTTATTGACTACCTTTTTTCATTGAGATATTAAAACAATATGTTCATAACAGTGATGTAGTTTATAGTTATTAACTACCTGTTTTCATTGAGATATTAAAACAATATGTTCATAATAGTGATGTAGTTTATAGTTATTGACTACCTGTTTTCTTTGACATATTAATACCATATGTTCATAACAGTGAGATAGTTTATAGTTATTGACTACCTGTTTTCATTGATATATTAAAACAATATGTACATAACAGTGGTGTTATAAAATAGTTTATAGTTATTGACACAATACAATATATTTTTATTATAGTATTAAAATTGCTTTAATTATTGACAATCTTAGTAATAAAAGTACTTATAGTCATTGACTAAATCTTGTCATTGATATACTAAAATAATGTTTTAATAATGTTTGTAATATTAATAAAATTATTTAAATTTATTGACATCCCTTAAGAATATATGTATAATGGTTATAAAATGACACAGTTATTAGCGTCCTATTTTCATTGACGTGAAGTATTTGATTTATAGTAATGTGAGCTCTTGTTAGTAATTGTAGCCATATACTGCTGCTCTCTTAAAAATGGTACCTCTTGTAGTCAGAAATGTCGCGATTTGCCAATTTTTAGATTCACACCTCGCCTAGAATAATTATATAGTAAGTTTGATTTATTTTTAAAAAATCTTTCTATAGATTACTCTATTCTTTAAAATCTCCGTCAGAATAACCAAATTAGCACTATAATTATAGAATTTTCCACCTCATCTTATTAATAATTTATGGATTATGATAAAAAATACATTTATTTTAAACAAATAATTATAATTTTATAATCTTAAATGCATTATTTCATAAATTTAAAACATATCTTTTTATTTATTTTTATTTTTTTTTACAAAATACCCACATTTAACTAATTATAATAAAATTCTATTCTTAGCTAAATTAAAAAACGTCTAATTAAAACAAATAAAACAATACAGTCTAATGATGATAAAATTGTAAATTAACATAAATTATAGTTGAATTTGCATAAACCTTTCAAATGTCACAAGGTGATATGTTAGCATGGTACATTGCAGAATGTCTCCGACATATTCATTAATATATATATATATATATATATATATATATATATATATATATATATATATATATATATATATATATATGTTGTTAGCAATGTTGTTCAATGTAGGACAAGGTAGAGGGTTGAGGTTGTTATATTGTTATGAATAATTTAATAGACTATTGTGTTTTTTAAGCTCAAGATGTATAATTATTTAATAAATGTTGATTGGGTATTCTTGTTAGAATGATGTTTGGGTCGTTTGTCTTCTATGAATGAACCATTTATTATGTTTTTGAGTATTTGTTAATGACATTTGTTTATTGAAACAATTTGGTTAAGAAATTTTAATGAATGAATGTATTACATTTTTTTATTTCATTAACTTGTTATATCTTTAGTAGTCCAGGATAGCATGCAAAAAAGTGTCTGACTAACATCAAGCTAGAAGTCTGTGTATAAGTTAATCTTTTTGGTGCCTTTTAAGAATATGTGGTCGGCTAAGTTCGTCTGCGGGACATAGCTTGGCAATAGGTATTTGAAAAAAACAAACCGGTGGAGAGCGGCCATGTCCCGCCATTTATGGTGGACAATGCGATTTTCATGATGTTGAGTACGAAATTAGTTAGTAGACCAAAAATCAAGTTGATTGTAGTTTGTCACTTAATAGGTGATCACTTTGATTTGGAGTAATATTTGAATAACTAACCTATTTAGTTACAAACTATCAAACTTTATATTTGGTCTACTAACTAGTTTCGTTCATAAATATCACTTTGTCCACCATAAAAGGCGGGACATGGCTGCTCTCCACCGGTTTGTTTTTTGAAATGCCTATTGCTAAGTTATGTCCCGCAGACAAACTTAGCCGACCACATATTCTTAAAAGGCACCAAAAGATTTACTTATACGCAAAATTCTAGCCTGATGTTTGTCAGACACTTTTTTGCACGCCATCTCCTGGACTATGGCTTTAGTTAATTTTATTTAAAAAAGAAAAAACATAAATTACAAGATAAAAAGAACTTTTTATATACTACGTTTTTAAAATTTCTGTCATAAAGTATAAATTTGAAACCCGTCAAAATGAAGAATGTAAATATGGATATGTCAAAACAAATAAAATAACTTGCGGAGTTTTTGCAAACTAACTTTCCATACATCAAAATTTGCTGAAAACTAATTAAATTCTGCTGAAATATGGCTAAAAGTAAAAAAATTATGCATTGTCATCGTGTTCTGAGCTATTCTTAAAGTTTCAAATGTCTAGCTACTCGATAAGTTAGTTAAAAATCGATTCAAGATTTGTACTGGACAAACAAACAAACAAACAAGAAAGCAAGCTATTAAAAACGTAGTAAAAATGATAATGAACTTCTCAAGAAAGTAGAGAACTAGCTTTAAAATACAAATTAATAATTAATATTATTAATAACAACAAAGGAGGGGGATAATAAAAACACGTCGTCATTATTGTTGTTGAAATAATTTGTTATTAATGCTAACCAGTAGATACTACAACACCAATCCAGGTTAAATACTTTTATCAAAAGTCAAGGCTGTATTAGTCAGCTAAGTTCTCCTTACTGCCGCTAGGGTGCGTTTTACACGCAAAATTACATACTTTTGTTATAATGACGGTAAACTCATGTGTGTTTAAAGTATTTATCATTAGGTATGCAATAAGTCAGTCAACTCTACGTATAACGGTTCGACTTATCTTGTAACTTATAAGTTCATTCTATTATAATCTCTTGTTCTTTAACATTGCCTTTCAAAATGCGAAGGTTACTCGTCCCTGAGTTCCATGTACTGAAATACTTCAGCACTGTATTAGGTTCATATTCTAATACTTGTCTTGCTTTCTGTTCCTTTTTCCTTGTATATAATTAATGATAATAACGTTTTAATATTGACTTTTTTTTTTTACATTTACATATTTGAATATTCTAGTGCCTTATGACAGTAAGGAAATTAAAAATCAAATTCAAGATCACTCCTGTAATTTTATACGTCATCAGTAAAATTGTTTTACCAATTAATTGCGGATAATAAATGGGAATACGTCCTATGGCCTAGGCAATAGCCGGACTGTACTGCCAGGGAGTAGATTAATTAGAATAATAAATGGCATATGAATCATGTAAGATAATAACACATAAAATTAGCAAAACTTTTATATGAAATTACCAATTTTACTATGAGGATTATTTTTTTCAATTATGGTTAAGAAATATCGATAAAAACAAAAAGCTATACTCTTATATCGCATTTACACATTCGCGGTCGTCATTTGCCGAAACTCGCGTGTGGCAATCGTCGTTCGTCACCCACAACGTTAACTGACAGTTTGAACTTTCGCCGAGTGTTCGCGTTATTGATACAAGCCTTTGACTCGTCCCAAAATACCGCTTCCAGCGCGAGCATCAGGAGTGGCGAGGCGATTATTGAAGGAAATGATGAGTGGACCGATCACACATTCGCCTCGCCACTTACCTCGCTATTTGATTAGCTATTCGTGCGAATGTGTAGATTCGCCTTTAGACTACTCTATAAGACTTTTATTATTTTTATATTAAATACAATAATATCATTGATATTACCTATTTTAATGATTTAAAAGGTTAATATTGAAAGATCTTAATGTATTTTTTACTTCATTTCTTCTGTTTATTCATGGACTATTTAAAAAAACTTGTGATCTTAACTTACTTACTGTTTTGTTTTTCATAGAACTAAACAGTTTTATCAATCGAGCTCCATTATCTTCTTATATTTGCCTTAATTTGTCCTTTTATTAATCTTTTTTCATTGTTTATAATTCTATTGTTGGAAGTTCTATTGTAAAAAATATTCTTGGAAGAACAATTTAGTATTTTTATACTTTTTCTTTTTGTATTACTCTCTTTTTCGTGACGATTTTTTTAACTTTTTTTCATCTTTATAGGAGCTTTTAACTTTAAGTGAGAAGCGAGTTGACTCGCTGAATTATAGTCACTTAAAAATAAAAAAATCTTCAAAAAAAAAAAGTTCTCATTATCTCAATTATCAGTTCCAAACTTCTGCTTTCTGGCAATTTCAAAAAATGAAGTTGGAAAAAGTGTAAAAGTTAAAAAGGAATGCATTCAGAGGTATCTCTTGATTGTTCTGTTCCTTTTTTTTAACTTCGTAACTTAGTGATAGCTTTAAGAAATGTTAACAATTAACAATATATATGTACTTACAATTTAATCAATTTTCAAAGATGAGTTTTTTTTTTCTTTGATCAAGACTTTCTTTATTACTACGTTATACTCTTAGTCATACTTAGTAATTTGATGTATAAGATGGAATATATTAAAGAATAATAATTTAAAAAAAAAAAAAATTAAAAATAATTAATTTTTTAGTTAAAGGTGCTTAACTTACGAAATTTTCTAGCGAGATATTTGGATTAGGAAATAGAAGATAAGACAGTAAAATAAAATTGATCATACTCACCTGATAGATAATTTAATTTTTCAATGTGATAGTAATCATAATGGTAACCCTCCAATTTCTTAAAATATACATTTAATAAATTTTGCTTCCGAGCTTACCGAAGGTAACGGAAGCTATGTGATCGTCACTGATTTCAAAAATTCCAAGACAGAAATCGCTTCAGACAGTAGGGAAAATTTTTGGTTCCGTGTCTAACTGTCAGTCTGTCGCTCAATTTTTGCGAACCAACATATCTTAAAAAATAAACGTCCGATTTTTATGAAATTTGGATGTTAGGTCATTATTAGCTCATTGGTGGTCCCAAGTTTCAACCTTCTGCACTCATTTATTTCTCTTCCACATGCGCACATATAAATTTATTTTCACCTAAAGCTTCAAAAGTACTTATCTGATGTTTATGAAATTTGGATGGTTTGTCAAAAGTAGACCGCAAATAGCACCAGATTAATTTCAACCGTCTGCGCTCTTTAAGTGCGGAAACAATTATTAAACAAATTAAACAATAACAGGTTTTAAAAGCATAAAATCAATGTAAAGTACGTGATAGGATATGAGGAAGCTCTGTGCCACATTAATTGCGGCAGTCAATTTTTTAAAGAATTTACTCAAATTCAGTCAAGTTGAGAGTATTTATTGTTCACTCCCAATTATATGTTACTACATAACAGAATATATCGTCTTCTATATTTCTTATTCACCAATACTCATTACAATTTGTTAATGCAATTCTTCGACTTCAATCAGATTTGCTCAATAAATTATGAAATAACTATATTTACAGAACTATCAATAATATAAATATACTTCCTTAGAATTAGGAAATTAAAAGAAGTTCAAAATTGTCTTACCAGGAAATAATGTTGTGATTTCAGAATAATTCCTGGAATCTAAGAGAATGGTCTCTCATAAATAAACTCTTCTATTGTTAAACGGAAGCCAGAATTAACATTTCAACGTGAGCTTTTCGCTTTTTTTAATTGCATGTCTCTGTTTTAAATAAAATACCTTCACAGTAATATGATCTTTTTTCTTTTCTCCGAATTTTAACAAAATTAGGTTTCAATGTTAACAAAATAAAATATTCCTTGAACTTAATTTCCTTTTTTTTTTCTTTTTTTTTAAACTTTTTACAAAAATAATGTTTATTTTATTATCTTGTAATATAAGAATGTTTTTTAGGACAAATTTACTATAAGATTAGGTTTTATTTCAAAGTTATAAATTAAATGTTTGTGGTTTTTTTTTATATCTTCAGCACTCGACAAACAGCTGATATATACTCGTATATATACATACACCTTGGGGCAATTTTTAAACTCAAATAACTTATATATGTTTTTTTATAACTTAAATGCAGAAAATAAATGAATTATGTACGAACCATTTACTGCACTTTTGTCTTATTTAAAGATTATTTTATTAGTTCGAAGGTCATTTTATGATTTTTTTCTACATTTCATAACATTAGTGGTTACAAAGCCGCTTAATGATGCATTTGGCACTGGAACATTTTGGTTTTATTTTTATAATAGTCGTGGTTTTACTTAATAGCTTTATTATTATATATTTATTTCTAATGAGAAAATCGTTAAGCTTTATTTATTTCGTAAGAGAATATATTTATACAAACGTCATTTTCTTCTGTAATAAAAAACGAAGGTTACTCATGAACAGGTTTTAAATTTAGAATTCAAGCTTTAACCACAAGTAGTAAACATTTCAACTTTACACCGAAGTTACTAAAGGAGGGCTGAGACTATACTTACTTAATACCGACATATTAGAGCACAGTTGCTAAAGAGTACATTTGAGATTGAGACTAAACTTACTTAATACCGACATATTAGAGCACAGTTGCTAAAGAGTACATTTGAGATTGAGACTAAACTTACTTAATACCGACATATTAGAGCACAGTTGCTAAAGAGTACATTTGAGATTGAGACTAAACTTACTTAATACCGAAATATTAGAGCACAGTTGCTAAAGAGTACATTTGAGATTGAGACTAAACTTACTTAATACCGACATATTAGAGTGCAGTTGCTAAAGAGTACATTTGAGATTGAGACTAAACTTACTTAATACCGACATATTAGAGTGCAGTTGCTAAAGAGTACATTTGAGATTGAGACTAAACTTACTTAATACCGCCATATTAGAGTGCAGTTGCTAAAGAGTACATTTGAGATTGAGACTAAACTTACTTAATACCGCCATATTAGAGTGCAGTTGCTAAAGAGTACATTTGAGATTGAGACTATACTTACTTAATACCGACATATTAGAGCCCAGTTGCTAAAGAGTACATTTGATATTGAGACTAAACTTACTTAATACCGACATATTAGAGTGCAGTTGCTAAAGAGTACATTTGATATTGAGACTATACTTACTTAATACCGACATATTAGAGCACAGTTGCTAAAGAGTACATTTGATATTGAGACTATACTTACTTAATACCGACATATTAGAGCACAGTTGCTAAAGAGTACATTTGAGATTGAGACTAAACTTACTTAATACCGACATATTAGAGCACAGTTGCTAAAGAGTACATTTGAGATTGAGACTAAACTTACTTAATACCGACATATTAGAGTGCAGTTGCTAAAGAGTACATTTGAGATTGAGACTAAACTTACTTAATACCGACATATTAGAGTGCAGTTGCTAAAGAGTACATTTGAGATTGAGACTAAACTTACTTAATACCGCCATATTAGAGTGCAGTTGCTAAAGAGTACATTTGAGATTGAGACTAAACTTACTTAATACCGCCATATTAGAGTGCAGTTGCTAAAGAGTACATTTGAGATTGAGACTATACTTACTTAATACCGACATATTAGAGTGCAGTTGCTAAAGAGTACATTTGAGATTGAGACTAAACTTACTTAATACCGACATATTAGAGCACAGTTGCTAAAGAGTACATTTGATATTGAGACTATACTTACTTAATACCGACATATTAGAGCACAGTTGCTAAAGAGTACATTTGAGATTGAGACTAAACTTACTTAATACCGACATATTAGAGCACAGTTGCTAAAGAGTACATTTGAGATTGAGACTAAACTTACTTAATACCGACATATTAGAGCACAGTTGCTAAAGAGTACATTTGAGATTGAGACTAAACTTACTTAATACCGACATATTAGAGCACAGTTGCTAAAGAGTACATTTGAGATTGAGACTAAACTTACTTAATACCGACATATTAGAGCACAGTTGCTAAAGAGTACATTTGATATTGAGACTATACTTACTTAATACCGACATATTAGAGCACAGTTGCTAAAGAGTACATTTGAGATTGAGACTAAACTTACTTAATACCGACATATTAGAGCACAGTTGCTAAAGAGTACATTTGAGATTGAGACTAAACTTACTTAATACCGACATATTAGAGCACAGTTGCTAAAGAGTACATTTGAGATTGAGACTATACTTACTTAATACCGACATATTAGAGTGCAGTTGCTAAAGAGTACATTTGAGATTGAGACTAAACTTACTTAATACCGACATATTAGAGTGCAGTTGCTAAAGAGTACATTTGAGATTGAGACTAAACTTACTTAATACCGACATATTAGAGCACAGTTGCTAAAGAGTACATTTGATATTGAGACTATACTTACTTAATACCGACATATTAGAGCACAGTTGCTAAAGAGTACATTTGAGATTGAGACTAAACTTACTTAATACCGACATATTAGAGCCCAGTTGCTAAAGAGTACATTTGATATTGAGACTAAACTTACTTAATACCGACATATTAGAGTGCAGTTGCTAAAGAGTACATTTGAGATTGAGACTAAACTTACTTAATACCGACATTTTAGAGTGCAGTTGCTAAAGAGTACATTTGAGATTGAGACTATACTTACTTAATACCGACATATTAGAGTGCAGTTGCTAAAGAGTACATTTGAGATTGAGACTAAACTTACTTAATACCGACATATTAGAGCACAGTTGCTAAAGAGTACATTTGATATTGAGACTATACTTACTTAATACCGACATATTAGAGCACAGTTGCTAAAGAGTACATTTGAGATTGAGACTAAACTTACTTAATACCGACATATTAGAGCACAGTTGCTAAAGAGTACATTTGAGATTGAGACTAAACTTACTTAATACCGACATATTAGAGCACAGTTGCTAAAGAGTACATTTGAGATTGAGACTAAACTTACTTAATACCGACATATTAGAGCACAGTTGCTAAAGAGTACATTTGAGATTGAGACTAAACTTACTTAATACCGACATATTAGAGCACAGTTGCTAAAGAGTACATTTGATATTGAGACTATACTTACTTAATACCGACATATTAGAGCACAGTTGCTAAAGAGTACATTTGAGATTGAGACTAAACTTACTTAATACCGACATATTAGAGCACAGTTGCTAAAGAGTACATTTGAGATTGAGACTAAACTTACTTAATACCGACATATTAGAGCACAGTTGCTAAAGAGTACATTTGATATTGAGACTATACTTACTTAATACCGACATATTAGAGCACAGTTGCTAAAGAGTACATTTGAGATTGAGACTAAACTTACTTAATACCGACATATTAGAGCACAGTTGCTAAAGAGTACATTTGATATTGAGACTATACTTACTTAATACCGACATATTAGAGTGCAGTTGCTAAAGAGTACATTTGATATTGAGACTATACTTACTTAATACCGCCATATTAGAGTGCAGTTGCTAAAGAGTACATTTGAGACTGAGACTATACTTACTAAATACCGACTTATTAGAGCACAGTTGATAAAGAGTACATTTGAGACTGAAACTATATGAGCGTACTTAATACCGACATATTAGGTATCAAGTACGCACAGTTGCTAAATGGTACATTTAAAACTGAGACTATATTACTAAATACCGACATATTAGACTACAGTTTCTAAAGGTTACGTTTGACTCTGTGACTTATCTACTATTCTGGATGGAGTCATTTAAATCTTAGACCTCCACAACTAAATACTAACATTTTCAACTTCAGTTGGTAAAAGCTTAAATTTGAGAATATAATACTACTTACTAAATATCAACATTTTAGACCTCTGCAGCTAAAGGTCTACAATTTGAAACTGAGAGGAGACTCATGCACTTAACACCAAAATTTTAGACCTTAATAACTAACATTTTTAGACCTCAGTCACTAAAGGCCAAGATTTTAGTCAAGCTGTTTTATTTATTTATTTTTTTGTTTTGTAGATTCAATATTTCTCTGCTATTAAAATCGTTCAAAATCAGTATTTTAGAACTTAATTATTTTTCAAATTTGTATGAATAATATGCTTCTTTTTTTTTAATGTGGAATTGAAATCTCTTATACTTTTCTAATTTGGCCCTGGAGAACGGTAGGAAATATGACACGACAAACTCTGGTCTATAGTTGGTTTTGTTGCCCTCGTTTATTTGGATACTTTTTCATTAAAAATTTCGATTAAAAAAAAACCGCTGGAACTCTTGTCTGTTCATTTAAAACCTCATTCTTACTGTGTTACCTTTCTTAATGTTTACAGGCAAAATCAGCATCTACTATTTCTTTTATCTACAAAAATATATGGAAATATTTACGCATTTTTTTCGCACTTCCTGCCTGATTAACTAGTTGAATTGTTTTCTCATCTCGTTTTACATTATTTCAAGTGAAATTTCACGGATCGCAAATATTAAAACATCTTTTTTTTTCATTTTTTGCATATTGCATAATTTTTTTTCTTTCTTAGAGTGATAGGCTAATTTCAGTTGAATCAATTGAATATGGATTACTATGTGCTGTCAAACTATGCTATTCGTGTGAACAGGAAACTGATTACAATATCAATATTTCACACTGTGTCAGTTCGTTAGTTACGGCCGTGTGATCACACAAATCATGACATGCGTGCATACCTTATTGTGTTCACACTAATTCCAACAGTTCTTTTCTTTTTCCAATCTTTCAATTATTAATTTCCTACTTCCGGCGGTAATACAAAGATTCATATTTTTCAACGTCTTCTTTACAAAGGATTTTATCATTGATTTTTTTTTTTTTTTTTTTTTATTGCAACAAAAACGAAAAAATCAGCTTTATGGTTGTAGTGTTCTATAAGTGATTGTGTTTGGTTTATGTAACCAATGTTTCACGTTTACTAGATGTACACGAAACATTCTTCTTTATAATTAATGATGCAAAACAGCGAGGAACTGGTTCAGATCTCAAAACTCTATTAATTATAAATAATGATTCTTCATTTAAGACAATTAGTTGGAGTTTTCACGTATTGCATTAATAATTGGGTAAGGGATTTCATTATAGTATAATAGATTGATAATTTTTCCACTCTAATCACCCCAAATTGCACAAAAGTTAGTTTTTTCACGTTCCGATCAACTAAACATTAGGACATTATAAAACGCATTATTAACACTTTAGTGTAAAATAAGCTTCACCTTTCTGGGCTCGAACTCTAAATGTTCATGAAAAAGTTCTTACAAATTAAATAAATATTCGGTAATCTTTTGATTGTTATTCCCCAATGTTTTTTTTAAAAAAATATAAATGACTTTGACTAAATAACTATTAAGACAAAGGGATGTTAAGTCCAATGTACTTTGGGACAAAGGAACATCACACTTTTGTTTTTATTAGGGGAGTAACAGTCTAAAGAAGTACATTCCATCTCCCATCTGTTATTTTAATAATGGGAGTAACAATCTAAAGATGTGCCGAATATTATGTATATCATAAAAGATAGGGGTTATAAACAAATGTTTTTGCACAGGTAGAAGATAAACCGATAGGTTAAGATAGGAATGAATGTAAACCCAATGATGGGCTAATTGTGACCTATCATCCAAATTGTATTACAATAGTTCGTGTAGATTTTAAGATATATATTTTAGTTCACATTGAATGATAGACACAGACACAACACAAAAATAGAGATAGAACAGAGAAAAATAATATTTTAAAAAATTCTCTATTTCATAGAAAAACATTGAATCATGGATATATGCTATTTGGCATTGAATCCAGTGTTGCCAACGTTTTAGCCAACCTATTTCGCATTGAATCCAGTGTTGCTAAAAGTTTAGCCAACCTATTTCGCATTGAATCCAGTGTTGCTAACAGTTTAGCCAACCTATTTCGCATTGAATGCAGTGTTGCTAAAAGTTTAGCCAACCTATTTCGCATTGAATCCAGTGTTGCTAACAGTTTAGCCAACCTATTTCGCATTGAATGCAGTGTTGCTAACAGTTTAGCCAACCTATTTCGCATTGAATGCAGTGTTGCTAAAAGTTTAGCCAACCTATTTCGCATTGAATCCAGTGTTGCTAACAGTTTAGCCAACCTATTTCGCATTGAATGCAGTGTTGCTAAAAGTTTAGCCAACCTATTTCGCATTGAATGCAGTGTTGCTAAAAGTTTAGCCAACCTATTTCGCATTGAATCCAGTGTTGCTAACAGTTTAGCCAGCCTATTTCGCATTGAATCCAGTGTTGCCAACAGTTTAGCCAACCTTTGCAACTCCCCTCTGAAGACTGGTGCCTTATTGCATAGGAATGGGAGGAACGGTACCATAAAGGGAACGAGTTAGAACGTTTTGTTCCAAACCAATAACTAATTCTGTCGTTCCGTTCCGCCCATCCCTATGCGAAATGCGCAGTAGCGTTCCGGAATAGAAGACATTCCGTTTTGGTCCACTTGGAACTTGGAACTCTGATATCATTTTGTATAAAATTTAGAAAATATTGACTTAAGTGATCCAATTGGCGAAGCATAGTCCTGAAAAGTGAAAACTGAGATACCTCCTTTAAATCCTAATTTCCTGGTACTATATATAAAATAATTACCAACGCCACATTTTTCATATCGTTTTTTGAGTAAAGAAAGTTTCTTATGTCCCCCATATTATATCCACGTTAGAATGTTCTGTCTTGGAATATTTCAATTTAGAGACAAAATAAATTTTGTTCTTAACCCTCTGCCCACAAGGTTGGGTTACAAACCACTGGCCGTTCTTGATTTCTGATAAACATGCGCGGAGAGTGTCAAACTTAATTATCCCTCCGTGTAACCTCTAACTAGGTCCTACTCATAGTGTTCGTAGGGCCGTTTGATCGTAGGTATCGTTTTACGAGAATTATAAACTCATGTTATATCTCTGGGGTGAGATTTCACCCGACCTTGTTTCCCCTACATTTATTCAAAAGTCTTTTTCAAGGAATATTACATGCACAAGGTTTTTTTTAAGACCAATATAATGATTCTCCTGACATCTTTACGTATCATTCTTACATGCGGTATATGAGACCGGTTGCCTCTACTCTGTACCTCCTAACTGTACACTTATCCTGAAAAATAAAATCATTCACAGCCTTACCTAGAAGAAGGAAATATATTTTCCGAAACGTCGTTAAACTAAAATATTGTGTTTTTATTTTGCTTTTGACTGATCCTAGCTATCCTAAAAAATTATTTAATTATTTCACAGTCAATACTTTCAATGGGTGATATTCCACCCGACCTTGTGGTATACATTCGAGCAACTCACCTTGTGGGCAGAGGGTTAAGAATGGTCACAATGATCCCGTTTACCGTTAGCGTAAAAGTTTTTCTCACTTTTACGTTTTAAACAATTCTTTAATCGTTCATTTCATTCTAACATTATATTGTTTAATGTCAATGAAATAATACAAGAAACAACCACTATTCTTCTTCAATTAATTACAAAGTGTAAACAATAATTAATCTAATTTAACACCCTGCGAATATCATTTTCAAAATGTTATCATTATAATCTGTTCATCATTCTACATCTGAAAAAAAATGCTTTTATGTAAAGGTTTTTTTTTTTTTCATTTATTCAATATGTTAAACAAAGTTTCCTCGTTTATATAGTCTTGGAGTTTCTGTGTTTTATATATTATATATATTTTCCCTTGAGAGATTATTTATAATTTTGATAACGATAACAATAGATCTAATTTTTTTCATTTAATTCAATTTAGCAAGGTGATAAATCTTTTTTATATACCTGCTTAATTAATTTTAGTTTAATTACCATTGTTTTTAGACTATAATTAACTAGAAAGATTATTGTACCTAGAATTTTACTGAATGCTTTTGTTAAAAATAACAATAGGCTTCTTTTTTTGGCAAGCTAAACAATTATAAGTATTTGGGTTTTGAACTTCAAGTAAAGTTAAGGAATAAGGAAATATAGGGGGTGAAACAAAAAAACCTTAAAGGAAATATAGGGGTGAAACAAAAAAACCTTAAAGGAAATATAAGAGTGAAACAAAAAACCTTAAAGGATATATAGGGCTAAAACAAAAAACCTTAAAGGAAATAGGGTGAAACAAAAAACCTTAAAGGAAATATAGGGGTGAAACAAAAAACCTTAAAGGAAATATAGGGCTGAAACAAAAAACCTTAAAGGAAATATAGGGGTGAAACAAAAACCTTAAAGGAAATATAGGTGTGAAACAAAAAAACCTTAAAGGGAATATACTGGTGAAACAAAAAACCTTAAAGGAAATATAGGGGTGAAACAAAAAACCTTAAAGGACATATAGGGGTGAAACAAAAAACCTTAAAGGAAATATAAGGGTGAAACAAAAAACATTAAAGGAAATATAGGGGTGAAACATGAACCTTAAAGGAAATATAAGGGTGAAACAAAAAACCTTAAAGGATATATAGGGGGGAAACGAAGCTATTTAATCCAACCCTTTCTTACTTTCTCATATACGTACCATTTATAGAAAGAGAAAGTATTGTAATGGCAGGAAAATTCGATTTGGCTGGATTTATACGTTTTGTGGTTGAGTCCAAAAAAGTAGTTTTTAGAAAGCTGTCTGTTCTCTATTGTGCTATAAGCACACAAACATTACATTTATGTACACCTATATCTTCAAAAGTACTTATTTGATTTTTATAAAATCTTGATGGTTTGTCGAATGTAGCTCGCAGATAGCCCTAGATTAATTTCAACATTCTGCGCTCTTTAAATTTTGCTAAATTGACACTTTAATTCATGAAAAAAAATATTTTGAAAGATTTTTAAAAATGGGGAGAAAATCAAATTAATTTTAGAATATCTGGTTGTAAAAGCATAGAATCAATAAAGTACACAAAATAGGACGCGAGGAAGCTATGTGCCACAGTAATTGGCATAAAATTTTGATTTTTTTTTTTTGTTTATAACTGTAAGACATAAGCATTTAAAAACTGTTTCTTTATTAGTTTTTGCTGGATTGATAATTATCTTCCTTACTTTTCGACATTATTTCTTAATGACTTTGTTTAATTTTAAATTCAGTGTAGATATGAAGAAAGTACTTACTTTTTATCACAAATGAATCTACCTTTTAAAAAAAGTTAATAGAAATAGTTAATTTAAGTGTAAGAGTAGTTCCCTGTAAATGATTTTCAACTCTTAACTCTATCAATGTTTATTTAATTTTCTAATTTTCCACTTGTGGTTCACTAATGAGAGAGCTGTAAATAAAAAAATGGTTCCAGAGGAGTCGGTAAGAGTTAGCATGGGATATGTAATTCACAAGTTTACTCGCTATGTACTCAACAGTTGTAGTTTTTCCTGTGTTAATTACACATTGTGCTAATTAGTGCTCTATAAAGTTGTATATATATATGTAAAAAGCCTTGAAGGCTACTAAAACTCCTGCGAAAACACAACCTTTATAAAAGAGGGGAAAAAACTAAGCTTTTGTCTATTGTACACTATTGTAATAAGAATTCTTGGAACATAATATTTCTTTATTTTTTTTTTATAAAAGGAAAAAATTCATCAAAAATCATTTAGCTTTGTGTAGAACACCTGATGGTGGTTACTAAGGCCTCAGGTAAAAGGTCACACTTTCCCTCTAACCTTGGTTTCTTCCTTATATTTTTATAATGGGAATCGGACTTTTTTTCTTTTCTTCGAATGATAACAAACGAAAGATTTACCTTTTTTTATTCTCTGTAAAAATTAATATTTTATTGCGTCCACTCTTTTCTTTTAAACTTTTGAAAGTTTTTTTATTATATAATATCTGTTTAGTGAAAATGTTTATTGAAATGAATTACTTACGTGGATTTTAGTGCATATAAATTATAAGGTTTCAATTTTATTATTGTATTGTCTAAACTCAAATTTTGGGTCGTGCTATGTTTCTTAAATGTTTTTGTTTTTTTTCTCTAATGTATTTTAATGTTAACTAAAATATGTAGTCCACAGGCCACCATAAGAAGTGAGTCGCTGATTGATAAAGTTTTCTTACCTTATGGAATCGCTTATTTATGCCTTGTCCACCGATGAATTGGGTATATGGCAACTGGGCGCTGGGCCATTTCTTTTTTGTTGACATGCCAAACTTGCCCTTCTGCGGGAACATTGAAAAGATATAGATAAAGTTTTGATTTTCACAGGATCGTTTAATTAAATTATTTAAAAAACAGTGGTAAAGGTGGCCACCGATAAGAGTGGGCCGTTTAGGGTGTCCACCGCCCCAAACATATCGCTTTGCGGGGACGTTATAAAGAAAACGGCCCACTCATATCGGTGGCCACTTTTACCACTGTTTTTTAAATAATTTAATTAAACGATCCTGTGAAAATCAAAACTTTATCTATCTCTTTTCAATGTTCCCGCAGAAGGGCAAGTTTTGCATGTCAACAAAAAAGAATTGGCCCAGCGCCCAGTTGCCATATACCCAATTCATCGGTGGACAAGGCATAAATAAGCGATTCCATAAGGTAAGAAAACTTTATCAATCAACGACTCACTTCTTATGGTGGCCTGTGGACTAATGTTATATTTTATTTTTTTATGGCATCTACTGTTATTACAATTTTGTACCACAAAATGGCAATTCTATGGACTGTTACTCCCCTTATAAAAAACAATGTGTGATATTCCTTTATCCTAAACATCTCGCTTTCTTAATAGTTATTTTGACAAATAGTCCAGGAGAGGCCAAAAAACAGTTGAACCTCGAAAAAGTTAGTACAAGCAAGGAACTTGGTGGAGATGTTGTATTCAGCTTCCTGTTGAATATACTAAAAGTCCCCTAAAATCGAAGTTGTGCTACGGCCGCCAAATTGAAAAATGGCGGCCCATTTTAGGTTTTTTGCTTGTAATTCCTTAAATATTGCAGATAGAAAAGAAAGTTTCAAATAACAAATGTAGAGGACTATAAAATAAACAAATTTTGTTATTATAAATTTTTCTCTAAACCTAACAGGTTTTATAGTTATTAACGATTTAGTCTTATTAGTCAATGCAAAAGAGACCACATAGGTCCCCTTACCTGGGAGAATTCATGATAGTTCTGGCAATGGGCTAATTAATGGTTTTTTGGGTCGCTAAATACGAATTATTAACTTCGATCCCGAAATTCCCCCAGCAACTTCCCAATTTTGAAATCTACCCCCCCCCCCCTAAAAGTAGCTTTTTTTAATAAAAAAATATGTGTTGGTTTTTTGGGGGAGAAAAATATATATTCGAGAAGAAGACAAAATTTTAAACAACAACTGTTCTATGGCATATTTGCGTAGGACGAACAGGGTGGCGCTGCCGCGTCTACGAAAATGAACCTCGGTGCGGCGGCGCTGCTTGTAGTACGCGACTTGTAGTTGGCTAATTTTCGGAGACGCGCCAGCGCCATCCCGTTAGTTCTATAAATTCTATATCTATATATAGTTTTTGTTGCAAATTTTATCTTTTTTTCGAATATATATTTTTTAAAAAACAAACACTTATATATTTTTTATTGAAAAAAAACACTATTTTTGTGGGAGTTCCAATCACACAAATGTAGTCCTCTACATTTTATTTGAAACTTTCTTTTCTATCTGCAATATTTAAGGAATTACAAGCAAAAAACCTAAAATGGGCCGCCATTTTTCAATATGGCGGCCGTAGCACAACTTCGATTTTAAGGTACTTTTAGTATATTCAACAGGAAGCTGAATACAACATCTCTACCAAGTTCCTTGCTTGTACTAATTTTTTCGAGGTCAAGACCTATTTTTACTACATAGCTTGGTAATAGGTATAGCTCATCCCTATTCGTGGTTCAGTTAAGAATACCTGCTTCTTTGCACCTCATACTTAAATTGCTGTTAATGTGCTGGTACCTCTGTCACCATCAGGTTTATCACCTGTTATTACATATCCCTATCGTGGTTTATCCTGCAAAACAAATCTTATCTTCTCTAAAAATCTTCCAAGCAACAACAAAAAAAAAAAAAATTGTATTAAAAAGAAATTTCTTGACTGTTACAAGTTTTATTTGATTTGTATTCTTTCATCTACAAATTAATATTTTTTTATTTCCTTGTTAATTTGTTTATTATTATGTGTGTCTATTATTAATGGTGAAACGTTACGATTAATAATAGATACGTATAATTTATTAAATCTATTTCGATTACTTAATAGTTATAACAGATTAACAATTGTTTTGAGACCGACTTTCTTTTCTTTTATATGAAAACGATTATGCAGTTGTGCAGTTTCTTGGGTCTGACAGCGCTGAAGCTGACATTGACTTTATGTAACTCCATAACCTGCGTGCAGGCCAGATAGGAAATATTTTTACTCTTTATAAAAGATCACAATGAACAGTTTTTCCGTCCTAGTTTGTTTCTTCTTCTATATTTTCTCATTGATTATTATTTGTTGTAATTGTCCCGAGTTGTATAATTTTGTCGTGAGTTAAACGCTGTCCATCCATATAAAGAAAATTGTTGGTTTTTTTTTTCTTTTGCTTTTTTCCTGTTACATGACGTCATAACTTTCGTTTTTCTTTTTACTGGATTTTTTTATTACTAATATATTATTATTATTATTATTTATTTTTATGTGCTACTGTTTAATGGTGGTATTATGATTAGCCAAAAAAAACAAAAAAAAAAAAAAAAAAAAAAAAACAGAATAAAGCTTTATACTTATTAACATACATAATTATCATTATAATAAGATTATTAGTCAATTACAATTATAATTATTTGTTTTTTATTTTATTATATTGTATTTCGACTTGTTTAATGACTGAAACACATGTATACTATGTAAATTATACAGTTGGTATTACGGTTGAGGGTTTTCGCACGCCTGAGTCACCAGACATTTTGTATAAGATGCCATTTTTAATATTGTTTTTTTTTTATTTATTTAGTATTATTATTATCAGTAGGGTTCAGTTCCCTGGTAATAATTATAATTAATTAAATTATCGTGACAAGAACTGTTGTATGGAAATAATATAAGTTCTATTATTAGTTTTGTGTTTATTTTAGTACTTACATGTTGGTTTATGAACTTGAATTATTAAGACTGTATGTCATTAAAGAAATCTGTATATTATTAAAGAAAAAAGTGTGCCCATTTGACTAGCTTTTTCGTGCCTTATCACTATAATATAATAAAGTATAATGAGATACATTTCTTAGTATGTGTGTTTCTAAAAATAGTCTGCCAATTAGTGTGGCACATAGCTTCCTCGCGTCCTATCCCGTACGTTTGAGGTTTTGGATCTGAGACCTATTACTTTCTAATTCATTTCTTATTGCTTCCGAGCTTACCGAATGTAACAGAAGTTATGTGCGATCGCTCTAAACTCTAAAGAATTTAAGTGCCACAATTGTTTTGCTTTTTTACAGGATTAATCTAGCAACAATATATTTCAAAGACGTTTGAAATTAATATGGATCGATTTATGTGCTACTTTAAAACAAAATCGGTCCGAGACAACTCAGCCAAACTTTCTCATATACGAGTTCATGATTACATAGCCCAGTGATTTCCATTTATTAGTTTTTGTATGTACATTTAATTATTATTAAACATTTAATAAAAATGTATCATAAAAAGAACTTCTCCTGAGCGGGGAATCGAACCCAGGCTCTGTCCGTCCGCGTTTTAAGCTATTTTCTCAGGAACTAGATTTTTCCCGGAAAAACGGCTTATATCGTTGATTCGTATTTAAATGGACTACATTTTAGAATTTTTTATTCAAAATCGTCGGAACCGTTTTTGAGTAATACTTTTTTCCACGTTTTTTAAGAGTTTTTTGGGGTTAGCGCTCCCAAATTTGGAGCTAAACTTCTTTTATCGATTTCGCGTCAGGGTATGTCAAATTTCGTCAGAATCGGCCCAGTAGTTTAGGGTCCAGGCGTCTGCACATATGACAGACGATAGGCAGACATTTTTTAAATACCACTTTTTTGGACTCAAGGGACCTCGAAACGTGTAAATCCAATAAAATCTTGGTAGAACTACAGTTTTTGGGGCCCTTACTAGATATCGCAAGTCGATACTATCGATTTCTATAATTACGTTATATATCGATGTATCATAATAATGCTTGATTTGCGAAATTTTACACGTTATAACAAGTTTTGTGTTTGAATTAAATTTGTTTAACCTTAATTTTGTTTGCCCTAGAATTATCAATCGCTGCTCCGCACCGCTTGGCGGTGCACCGCTCATTTTCTGAAGAAAAACAACCCTCCTGCATATAGATCAGGTAGAGGTCCAAATCGAAGTATAAAAGAGTTTAACGGACAAGATATATCGATTTAAAAAATCTAGATAGAGTCGATAGTGATAACGTGTTATCAGAAGGGACCCCATATACTATAGTTCAGCCAAAATCTCAAAATCGAACACAATACTTTCTCTTTATATGAGAAAGTAAAAAATATCCAAATTTCTTACTTGACTGAGTACTTTTACTACTTACTTTTCTTACTACTGAGTACTTTTACTACTTACTTTTCTTACTACTGAGTACTTTTACTACTTACTTTTCTTACTACTGAGTACTTTTACTACTTACTTTTCTTACTACTGAGTACTTTTACTACTTACTTTTCTTACTACTGAGTACTTTTACTACTTACTTTTCTTACTACTAAGTACTTTTACTACTTACTTTTCTTACTACTGAGTACTTTTAAAGATATAGGTATTTGTCTCTAATTCCGAAACCTGCTAATGCAAGCTGTTTCTTGTTTCTACTACTATGTTCTTCTATTGTATGTGGTCCCTTAGAGTTCCTAGTGAATGGTGAGTTAAAATTTAGAGTTTCTGGAATCTCGCTACATATCAATATAAAGTGTAAAAATTCACATGCAAATCAAGTAAGAGCAATAACCTAGCTTTGTTTGTCGAGGTTTTGAATAAGCAACACTAAAGTAGGACTGTTGTTGCTCAATATGATTTAATTCATTATAGAGTTTGGTTTTTGTTTGCTGGTTTAATTTTTAACAAAGTAATGTTGTTTTTTTGTAGTTACTTAATATGTTAGCTGTGGGTAAGACTTGAGTTTGTTTCCTTAGCTCTTGTTCCAATACAGTTAGCTGGTTCTCACGCCGAGCTAGAAACAACCAACAGCTTTCATACCAAGATACTCCTCTACACCATTCTCTACCTTTCTTCTCCTTTAAGTATCTTTTTTCCTCTCCTTCATTTTCGATTTTTGTTTTTTCAGCTTTAATATTCTCTTCTATGTAACTTGTAATAAGAAATGTTACCTACTCGTGATATTTAGAAGTATTGTCACGCGACACTAGCGCTTAACTTAATTGTTTGTGACTAATCTGGTCAACTGATGTAAATCGTCTTTATCAATGTAAAAAGACATCTCCGATGATATTTCACATTGTCAATTGTGGATTTTTTAAAGACTCGTCCAGACTGCCGAACCGAACAGAGGAAAAGAGCCGAGCATTGGTATCTGCGCATGCCCAGTTTAAAGTGCGCCTGCGCATCTCAGACTGGGCATGCGTAGAGACCAATGCTCGGCTCGTTTCCCCTGTTCGGTGTGGCAGTCTGTCAGTCTGGACGAGGCTTAAAAATGATCTATTTCTTTAAGATTTCAATTTTATTTCACCGTAAAATAAATTATATTGGTAGCAACAAATTTAATCACTTGACTACCTTAACTTATTTCCTGTCACTCCGTGTTCTCTCGTATTCACGCCACTTTTTTCTCCTGCATCGCTCTGTTGGAGGTAATTATCGTCACTTTCTTCTCTAGTTACTCCTTGTTGGAGCATAGGGTCTTTACGAATCCTCGCCACTTTAATCCCTGTCACTCCGTGTTGGAGCATAGGGTCTTAACGACTCCACGCCACTTTATTTCCCTGTCACTCCGTGTTGGAGCATAGGGCCTTAACGACTCCACGCCACTTTATTTCCCTGTCACTCCGTGTTGGAGCATAGGGTCTTAACGACTCCACGCCACTTTATTTCCCTGTCACTCCGTGTTGGAGCATAGGGCCTTAACGACTCCACGCCACTTTATTTCCCTGTCACTCCGTGTTGGAGCATAGGGTCTTAACGACTCCACGCCACTTTATTTCCCTGTCACTCCGTGTTGGAGCATAGGGTCTTAACGACTCCACGCCACTTTATTTCCCTGTCACTCCGTGTTGGAGCATAGGGTCTTAACGACTCCACGCCACTTAATTTCCCTGTCACTCCGTGTTGGAGCATAGGGTCTTAACGACTCCACGCCACTTTATTTCCCTGTCACTCCGTGTTGGAGCATAGGGTCTTAACGACTCCACGCCACTTTATTTCCCTGTCACTCCGTGTTGGAGCATAGGGCCTTAACGACTCCACGCCACTTTATTTCCCTGTCACTCCGTGTTGGAGCATAGGGTCTTAACGACTCCACGCCACTTTATTTCCCTGTCACTCCGTGTTGGAGCATAGGGCCTTAACGACTCCACGCCACTTTATTTCCCTGTCACTCCGTGTTGGAGCATAGGGTCTTAACGACTCCACGCCACTTTATTTCCCTGTCACTCCGTGTTGGAGCATAGGGTCTTAACGACTCCACGCCACTTTATTTCCCTGTCACTCCGTGTTGGAGCATAGGGTCTTAACGACTCCACGCCACTTTATTTCCCTGTCACTCCGTGTTGGAGCATAGGGTCTTAACGACTCCACGCCACTTTATTTCCCTGTCACTCCGTGTTGGAGCATAGGGTCTTAACGACTCCACGCCACTTAATTTCCCTGTCACTCCGTGTTGGAGCATGGGGTCTTTACGAATCCTCGCCACTTTATTTCCCTGTCACTCCGTGTTGGAGCATAGGGTCTTAACGACTCCACGCCACTTAATTTCCCTGTCACTCCGTGTTGGAGCATAGGGTCTTTACGAATCCTCGCCACTTTATTTCCCTGTCACTCCGTGTTGGAGCATAGGGTCTTAACGACTCCACGCCACTTTATTTCCCTGTCACTCCGTGTTGGAGCATAGGGTCTTAACGACTCCACGCCACTTTCTTTCCCTGTCACTCCGTGTTGGAGCATAGGGTCTGAACGACTCCACGCCACTTTATTTCCCTGTCACTCCGTGTTGGAGCATAGGGTCTTAACGACTCCACGCCACTTTATTTCCCTGTAATAAGTTTTTATAATAATATGCATCCTTTATCTAATTTTAGTTTGTCAATTGTTTCTTCTTTATTGACAATTCTTTATCAATCAAATAACTATAATTTATGATTAAAACAATTACCTATAATTATAATTACTTATTTAATTTTTTATTTCTTATTTTGCAGGTGTGGATTCTTTTGAACTATTAAACAACCTGCATGCTTTAAACTTGGATTATCGTCATACTGTAAGTATTTTTTAATTACCTTATATATTAATTATTTAATTAATTAAATTCACAAATTTACATAGACAGACATTATTTATATTATTACGAGCATTATGTGTTTAGATGTATATCATAATTTATTAATGAAAATAAACTCTAAGGCATCCAAATGAAAAAGACATTACATGCAGTGCAGGTGCATCGTTATTTATTTAATTATCTAATCTCAAATGATTATATTATATTTAAAAAAAAAAACAACTATAAATTATATAATTTACTATAAGAGTAGACGTTTACTTTTACTCTTCTTATAATAAAATAAATATTTTTCTTTTCGGTAATGTCGTCTTATTATATAAAATTATATTCCCTCATTTATTTTATTATTTATATTCTAGAGTTATAAATTAAAACCATATAATGAGATTTTATGATATATTAGTTTTTATTTTAATAATTATACTTGATTAATAAATCAGACAATATCTTCCTTTTTTAACTGTTTGGTTAAGTCAATCTAGGGTGTTTAATAAAAACTTACTTCACTATCCCAATTCGGCTATATTTCGACCATACCTGGTCATCATCAGGCCTTAGATTGAGATCTTAGTATTACTATAACATATTATCTTGTTTAGCTAGAAATTATCACCATCTTTTTGTGGTTCGTCACTATTTGTCAAAATTATTAATAAAAACTCATCTATACTTTTGCAATAACAACTATTTAACAATTAAACCTTAAAAATAAAATAAAACGCAAATATGAACATGGTGTACATGCGTACACCATGTTCCTTTTTTAATATATATATATATATATATATATATATATATATATATATATATATATATATATATATATATATATATATATATATATTATTATTATTGGAGAAATTCAATAATTTAGCATACTTTCTAATACTTATAAAAGTTTTGTTTGTTGAAGGAATGTAGGACCTTTCAAAAATTTTTGGGAGATTTATATGTGACAGTTTTGTGTTTACATGTGTTATTTTAATATGTTAATTTATACATTTTTTTTAAAAAAATGGTTGGTGGTAACAAACAAGATTGAATTGTTGTCTTATAAATATCATCAGTTTACCAATTTTCATTTCTTTTTTTTTTTCATTCGTAAAATTAAAGAAATAATAATCATTTTTGCTTCTATAGTAGGACTATTCTAATCAAGGAAAATACTTGGTGATTGTCAAAATCATTTTAAAGTCATTATAAAAATTAAAAAAAAGTGCTTCATGTGACAATTATGGTTAATATTACCGTTATGTTTTTTTGTTTTTTTCGTTTTTTTTTAGAAAATATATATTAACTTTCTAACAACAATATACTATTATAAAAGTAAAATAACAAAAAACATAAAGGCTCGAGTTGGGTAATAATAATAATTCAAAATATATATATATATATATGTATATATATATATATATATAATATGTAGTAAAGTGTAGCGGGAATCACAATCCTAATGCCATTTAATGCCCTCATGCGGCTCTACGTAATTTCTTCGTGTACTTTCCTTACGGACATATATATATATATATATATATATATATATATATATATATATATATATATATATATATATATATATATATATATATATTGAGGGGATTAGGAGGTAGAAAGGTAGGAGTAATTTGAGTGTGTTGATTACCCATATGACTGGGTCAGCAACCTCAAAGCTCCCACATGGCCTTCTCCCTCCTTTCTTCGGGCGCCATTATTATTATATTTACTATAATTTTTACTATCCTCTCATTCTTCTCAGAGAAGAAGAAAATAAATATATAATTAATTAATATTTTTCAAATAATTATATTGTTCCTTCAAAAGCTATTTTTCTTTTTCTACCAGCACAAAAAAAAAGTTTTTTTATACTATGAATTTATATTACGATTTTTATATACTTGAGAATAAGACGAGATATGTAGATTGTTTTAAGATGTCTATAAAATGTTATTATTTGATGGGTTTTCTTTGGAGGGTAATAATATGAGAGTCGTGTATGTAACTATCAAATTATCTGTCAATTTTAGCAATCAAGTTAACAGCAAATTTCCTTAGATTACGATTAGATTGTTACTCCCCTATGATTTTTTTATAATGTAAATGACTTTGACTAAATAACTATTAATACAAAGGGATGTTTAGTCCAATGTACTTTGGGACAAAGGAATATCACACTTCTGTTTTTATAAGGGGAGTTACAAACTAAAGAAGTTTTACCTATTCTTCTCAGGAAGAATCATAAATATACTGAGCATGTCTAAAGATCTTTAAAGGAGTTGAGGGAGTACAGTCAATGAAAACATGGCTCGAACATTGGATACTGCAGGTGGTGCTACAAGCGGTTACTGAGAGAAATATGAACTAACATCATCAAAAATCAATAACATACATAGATGTATTGTAGCAGGGGCTCACATAATTTCTATACGTTAAACAGTTATATGCATCGCCAAAGTAAACATTTAGGGGGCGGAAGAAGGAGGCTAAAAACATGGCTCAAAAATTGGTTGTTTTAGGTGGTGCTACAAGCGGGTACTGAGAGGAATGTAAACTAACATCATTACTTATTGAGCAGCTCCGGGCGTGGTCAGAAGGTGGATGGACGACCGCCACTTCTGACCACACTGCTTTGAATTCGATTCATGGGGCCTGGCTCCCCACTCAATTTTCTCTCAGCATTGCTTAAGCAAATGGGAAGCTACTCACGGTGCGATTTGTTGTACAACCGAATTGAACAACTTCTTGTATTAAGTTTATGAAACCTGTTATTATTTTACTCTGTTAAGTTGTTCAAATGGTTGTACAACAATCGCACCATGTATAGGCCGACACGAGTTAGCGCTACCAATTTTAGGCCTGGGAACCGATGGCCGACAGTCTTGATTTGATAAAAAATCGAGATTTGAACACTTCACACAAATTGAAAGAGTTGGATTTACCTAAATAATCTGCGTCTTTTGGAGTAAAAGCTCTCCGGAATAAAACAAAAATGAAGAAATAAGTCCTTCCAATGTTTCGAGCAATAACAATAGATACAAATTACGAACAAGGTCAAGGTACTAAATAAGCAATATGTGTTTATTAATAAAATACAAAAGTTTACTATGTTTTGTCGCTTGGAAGCAGCTCCAAAATTTGAGACTACACTGAGCTCCATCTAGCTCTCCTCTGACGTATATATATATGGTTCCGTAGATCGAACTTTTGTTGGAATTTTGGTATTTTTGCGGACGCTTTGTACATTTTACCATTAATATTATATTCTGATAGTATTAATAATTTATTTATCCCTAAAGGCTGATTTAAACCTATGATGTAAGTAGTTAATTAAATTTTAAGTGGCTTACACGTTTTCCACTTAATATTTAGTTAAGCTCTTTAGTTCGCTTCGAAATGTTGTCCAATATAACATGTCTAACCTAATAAAACGTTTCTAAATAATATATATAAACAAAGATCTACTAATCTATAAGCGAGGCTCCTTCAAACTTGTGCATTTAACTAAATTGCGCAAGTCCAGTGATTAGCCACGCCCACCTACTAAACCGAAAGATAGATAACATTTTATTCTACTTATCTACTAGCACCCTAAATTTTAATTTGCAACTTATTTCTAAATTCATTGTTTACATGCATTAATCCACTTAAAATTTAGTTAATTACTTAATAACTTAATACTTGTGAATCAGCCTTAAAACTTTTATTCAATTAAGTTTCTTAAATCTTCAATGTATATCTACTTATAAATAATTTAAATACCTTAAACAGAATTTTACTTCATTAGAAAATATTGGTATATGATTAAATAATTTTTTTTTTTGTTTAGATATAAATAATAGCTTTCACTTTTATTTATGAATGAACCGCGTATTAAGTTCTTAAATTATCCTATTAAGGATTTGTTTTTTATAAATATTATCTCCTTTATTATTAAATTAATCTTATTTATTTTTTTAATTATAATCGACTGAATGATTTTACATAACGTTATTATTGGAAGATAAATAGTTGAATTATCTTTTATTTAGTTAGGTGAGATTTTTACTTTCTGTTTTTTTCTGTTTTATTTTATATAAATCGATAAATGACTTATACATTTAAAAAAAAAAAAAAAAAAAAAAAAAAAAAAAAAAAAATATATATATATATATATATATATATATATATATATATATATATATATATATATATATATATATATATATATATATAAAGAAGGTAAATCCTTTTAAATATCCTGTTTTGTTTTTTTTCAAAAGTTATAAAAGTTTAACGGTAGGAATAAGACTATGTTAGAATGAATGAAACTGGCTGCCTTAGATAGATAGGATGGACGCAGGAGGAATTTCCAATATCTTAGACAGGAGTGTGGCCGGATCAAGTGAAACCGATTATGCCCTTATGAGGTTGCGGATGGTGGACATTGTTTCTAGCCGATGAGAGAGAAAGGAAGATGGACCACACCCCTTAAGACAGCTTTCTATACCTCTTTTCTTGCTCAAGACGCACGACGTACTATATCGCGATGTCCTCGTCTTATTGCCAAGTCTCCTGTTGACATTTTCACCTCTTTCACTTCAGGTTTTTCCTTCAGATAGACCGACAGACCTAGAGAGTTAAGGTTATCAAGACTTTATAAATTCTTACGTGGAATAAAAACTTTACTTTTTTACTGGAAGATTCGATTGAATTTTGAGCATATTAATTAGTGCCTCGAGCAAGAAACATGATAAGTTAGTATATTTTGTACTTCAACATCATCATAGCTAGAATGGCGCAGTTGCATTTGCGTTACAGGACTACAGTTTCCACCATTAAATACTTTGTGAGGGTAATGGAAGCTTTGTGATCACTCTGAAGAACATTGTATTGGAAAATTCGATGGAATTTTGACCAAATTAATTAGTGCCTTGAGCAAAAAAACTTAATAAGTTAGTACATTGTACTGCATTGACAACGATAGAATTGGGCAGTTGCATCTGCGTTTCATGACTACAGTTTTCACCATTAAATACTTTGCGGGGGTAACGGAAGCTTTTTGATCATTCTGAAGAACTACATTTTTTTTATGTTTCCGAATTCAAATATTCCTAAACAAAAAACCCGTTTTGAGACATCACGGAAAATTTGTGGCCTCATGTCAGTATGTATAATATACGTCAAACAATTTTCGAAAAATCATATCTTAAAAAGTACTCTTCCGATTTTAATCATATTTGGATAATAGGTCCTAATTATCTTATTGCGTAGGCTTCCGCGGTTAATGTCATCATTAAGTTCTAGGTCTTCCGGTGGTGACCGCGTCATGTTCGAAGAGTTTTCCGACGTTTCGCCTCCTGTGCTGGAGGCATCTTCAGGGTTGTACATGTTGCTCTAAGCGAGGGACAACGTGGACTAGGACCCTAGGGTCCTAGTCCAGCACAGGAGGCGAAACGTCGGAAAACTCTTCTAACATGACGCGGTCACCGCCGGAAAACCTAGAACTTAATGAGGTCCTAATTAGCCCACTTTTTGTTAGCCCATATTTATTTCAACATTCTGCTCTCACTGTTTTTATCTTCCTCATGCGCACTGATTTTAAAGAAATTTGGATTATCTGTCGAAATTAGCCCACAAATAAACCCCACATTAATTTTAACAGTTTGAGCTCATTCAATATTGAATAAAAATTAACATGACCTCTTTGAGAATCGAAACAGTTCCAAACAGCCGCAAGTTCAATTCCTAGTAAGATCACATTATTTTATTCTCATACTTATTATTCGTTCAATAGAACGCGAGGAAGCTAAATGTCATAATTATTGTAAGACTATATAAATTTTAAGTTAGTTTTAGTTGTTTGTAACAATAAAGATTTTTTTGAGAAGTTGCACTTGCTCTACACGATTTCTTAAATAAAACTACTTAGCGCAAATGCAACTGCTTACATTTATCTTTATTGGTGTAATTGTACAATAAACTAACTTATCAAAATTTTACATTTAATTTTTAAGTTTCTTCTTTCTTCTTTTTTAAGTTTAATTTTTAAGTTAGTTTATTATTCAATTACATCAACAAAGAGAAGTGTGCGCAGTTGCATTTGCGCTACACGACTTCATTCATCATTATAATCTGTTTGTTTTTTTACACATAATTTACTTGCAATTAAATTTGATATAAGTAATATTGATAACTTGTGTTTTTAAATAACTTTAAAAACTTTCCGTGTGTCCCTCTTTTTTTGAATATAGTCTTCTTTTGTGTGGGTCGTAGAGGGTTAAATATTATAAACAAAATAAATTGTTTTAAAAATGGCTATATTTCGCCCCTCTCCGGGGCATATTCATGCCTAAAACATCATTAAAAACATTGTTAACATTAAAAATTTCGTTTACAAAATATATGCTTTATAATAAAATTATGATTTTTATTTATCGTTTTTACAGTAATTTCATATAAGTTTTTTTATATTTTTATAAAATAAATGGCATACCTTGTATGTTTGTCAGTATAGTAAGTTTGTATCCACCATTTTTTGGTATCGTCGTTTTTTTTATTTACAAATTTTTCACTTTTTCACTTACTTCCAGAACCTCTGTTCAATAACAAATTAACAATAACAATTTTCATATTTTACATTTAATGTTTTTAATGATGTTTTAGGCATGAATATGCCCCGGAGAGGGGCGAAATATAGCCATTTTTAAAACAATTTAGTTTGTTTATAATATTCAACCCTCTACGACCCACACAATAGAAGACAATATTGATAACTTTTTTTTTTTTAATGAAAACGCTTTTCCAAAGAGACGATTTTATTCCAGAAAAGTGGTATTGACTTTAAAATTAAAACATTTAGAAAAAGGCGTTATCATACGGTTTCCTCTATAGATTGAGTTTTCGGAACATATATATAGAACACTGCGTTATCATGCGGTTTCCTATCCAGATTGAGTTTTTCCTATCCAAACGTTTAGAAAACGACGTTATCATGCGGTTTCCTATACAGATTGAGTTTTTCCTATCCAAACGTTTTGAAGAAAGACATTATCATGCGTTTCCTATCCAAATTGAGTTTTCAATCCTCCATCAAGATATTGTTTAAGAAAGTTTTTGAACGAATGGCTATATTTAAATAATGAAAATAATCGTTTTGATTTATTAAATATATAATATGCGTTGGTTTTTCGATGATTCTTTGTTATTGGTTAGAAACAGAGATTTAGTCTCATATCCTTTATTATGATAAATAATAAATAAATGAACGTAATGTATAAGTTAGATATTATCAGATTATTTAGAGTAGGTAGTTATATTTACTTAGTCCTGTCTGAATTTGGGCAGACTTTATCTGAGAGCGGGTTTAGTTTTTATTCGACTGGTTGGTTATAGTAAGGAAGTATTGTTATATTGTAGGTCCGCTAGCCAAGGACAATGAAGATAACTGGACCGTGGGCATTTCTCAGCCTGTCTGCTTCCTTCCCTCTAACTCCACCGACTCATGCTTATAGCTTATTAATGCAAACCAATATATTACACTTTTTAATTATATATCAAAAGAAACCTCTGTACTACCTTAATTTTTGGATGTTAATTTAGAAATTATTATTATTTTTGTTACTTACTCTCATACTTTTTGTAAAGTGTATCTATTAACAGAGCTTGTAGTTTAAAAGTAGACATGTATGACTTTCATAATACTTATATATATGTATTTATATAATTTTTTTTTTAAGTATTATTTGGGTCGTTTTCATTCCTAGGGTACATTTGCTGTCTTCGCACTTTGTGTTCAAATTTCTTAGGATGTACAAGGAATTTCTATGTTCTCTCTTTACAATTTTATACTTCTTAATGCAAGGAATTAGGATATATCTATTTTTTAAAGAGAAAGTCGTGCTTTATATATTAAAAAAAAAAAAAAAAATAAAAAAACTCATGAATGTCACTGTCTTCAGGCATTTTATATAATTTTGAAGAGCCCCCATTTTAAGGCCCTTAAAGTCACAGAACCGAAACCTTAATCAGTGGTCTTATAAGGTTCTCTATTTACACCTAACGAAGAGATAATAAATTTAATTCTATTCAGTTTTTTGGAAAAAAATAAAAATAAATGTCCATAAGGTTAGTGCAAAAGTCGACCTCATGAATGTCACGTCTTTATCAGTGTCAGAGATTTTTAGTAGGATTGGGGATTCACCAAGGTACACCTCCCCGAGAGTCCCACAATATTTTTCAGTTGTCTTTGTGCCTTCATTCGCACTGGATCCTCCGCCAGAGTCTACTTTCTAAAAATAAATGGTAAGTATTTTTATAAATCCTCATGAATGTCACGTTGATTTCTTAATTATTAAGCTTTATTAAATTATTGTAATTATTGATGAAGTATAGGGCTTACTTTACAGTTTAATTATATCCCAAGTTCAATTTTATAGCTTTAATAAAAATTTATAAAAATTTCATTTTTATTGTAAATCTCATGACCGTCGCAACTCATGAATGTCACTACATGGTCCGTGACATTCAAGAGTGTTATGTGACAGTCATGAGAAATCTTATAGTTTGGTATCCTGTTTTGCTAGTTTTAATTGTCCATTAACTTAGAGGTATGACTAATGCTTTGTATAGGCTTTAACATCAGGGGAAAGAGTCAAGCGCTATAGAGAAAGAAGAAAGGCAGTTGCTAAAAGAGATGCTATTTACAAAGAAAAACGAGATCGAGTGAGGTAAATTCTTTTTTGTTTCCAGGAAATAAAAATGGTAAGAATCTGAAGATCAAAAAAAAAAAAAAGATATATATATGAATAAATAATTTATTGTGGTAGCAAAACGTAGCCTGAATTAAGTATTTCAGTATAATAATGAAATGAACAAACCAGTGTGAATTATTTCAATGCAAATTATTTCAGTGTGTGGACAGACTAATAAGTGATGTATACTGTTTTCTTATTTTACAGAAATTCAAAATGGAAAACAGTATAAGACATGAAGCCCAGAGAGCAAAGAAGAATAAAAAAATACTGGAGAAAATTAGATGTTGAACGAAGAAACAGAATAAAAGTACGTATGGCAGCAAAATCCACCATTCAAATTCCGGCACCACCAGAACTTTCTAGCATGTCATCAGGACATAGTAGAGGAAGGCGAGTACAGGATGCTAATCGATCTAGCACCACCAGAAGGAATGAAAAACTACAGAATAGAAGAGCTAGAAGAAAAGAATAAATCATTACTAAGGAAAATTTGGAGGGATAACAAACGAATACAGCGTCAGAAAATTCATCAGCCAAATTTACTTTCTCCCCTTAGCAAAGCAGTGCAACTTGTTGATGCCAGTGTTTCTCACATATTGTGTACCTACTCACCAAAAACAAATATTTAAAAAAAGTGATGCTGCTAGAAAACTGGCGTTTTATGACAATTTGATTGATACCCCAACACAAAGAAACAGATCTATGAAGGAGAGAAGGCTTAAGTGATTTGACAGTTACACAAACATTAAGGCGTTACCACCTAATAGCTTGGGCAAGATTTTATAGTTATTTTAGCTATTTTTATAAAGTTTATAATAAAAATATATGATATTAAAACTATTTATATAAAGTTTATAGTAAAAATATAACTCAATCGATAACAAGTATTGTCTTTCTTATTTAACTCATGAATGTCACTTTTTCATTAATTAATTGAAAAGTCCTTAAAATTATTTTTTTCTCTACAATTTTTCACAATTCAAATATAAATGTCAACTTGCAGCATAATTACACTTAAAAAACCAACTTCCTTATCAATACGAACCTTAATTCCATATAAGAGTCAAAATATTAGGAACTTTTTTGTGACATTCATGAGTTCTTTTTTAAAAAAATACCTGAAATACTATATGAAGATAAATCATCTTCTTAAAAGTTATTAAAACATATATTTGAACGTGTTTGGAGAGCTTCAGCAGTAAAATTACCTTTAAAAATAAATTGTGCTCGGGACAATTTATCGTGACATTCATGAGGGGACATTGCTCTTTTTTGGACTTAAAAAATTGCTAAAAAATTAGCAAGCAAACAAATTGGCAAACAATAGGCTGATTCATGAACTAGAATGTTTATACAACATCTAGGATTGATCAATGGTTTGATTTCTTCAAGTTGAAATTTTGTGTTGGGGCACTTTTAGAGACCACCAAATGTACCCTACAAATGAAAACGACCCATTTAAAAAAAAATGCATCAGCTGGGTAGCTTAGCGGAAGAGCGTCGGACTCCTTATCATAGGGTCGTGGGATCGAGCCTCATGTCGATTAAGTTTTTTTTTATTATTTAAGTATGTGTTTTAGGAAGCGCCGCGCCGTCGAGAATTAAAAAATAGTTTTTTGATATCCTATAATAATTTAGCACTTTTGAAATTGGGCGTCTTAAAAAGTGTATACACATTTTAAAATAATTATAAAGTCAGTGTTTATTCAAATACATTTAATTTTCAAAATGTAATAGAGCCTACAGATATTATTTATTTTGCCAACATCTCTATTCAAACTGACTTCAAACGCTGCTGACAATGACAAGGTGGAGCAATTTTTGAAAATCGAAGTATGTATACTATACTTGGGTCACCATAGATTTATTTCTGCTATTATAAGTAAAATAGTCCCTAAATTCCCTTTATGAGCAAGACTTTTCAAATCGCCCATTTTGATAGCTGCCAGATAGCAAAGATAGCTTCAAGATAGCTGCCAGTTGTGTTAGGTATTTGAAACTAACCCACACTAACATATGACCAAGGAAATTTTGAGAGGTTAACAATTTATCGAGACGCTTAGAAATCTTTATAAGATCCGACATCTTGATTAAAAATGGTGGCCATTTGGAACCAAATTTCACTAGAACCTTGACATTTGAAAATAAGCTTTGTTTTATGAAATAGGCATTTCCTGTAAATGGATTTTTAAATCTGCTGTTCAAATTAAAGATGTTTGCTATATAATATATATTAATTTATTAAATATAAATAGTATTTTCATGCCACCTATGCATAACTAAATATCGGAAACTTAGTCCTTATATGGTAGGGCAACCTCCCCCCCCCCCCCCCCCCCCTTATATACAACTCCCTTAAACCCTAAAAACCCTTTAAACCCTTTATGAGCAAGAGTTTTCCAATCGGCCATTTTGATTAAAAATAGCTGCCAGTTGTGTATTTAAAACTAACCCTCTCTAACATAATTATTTACATCTTTGAAACGCTGAAATTGTACGATATTTTCTAAGCAAAATAATTTATATATTTAACCGTAATTATTTACGGTTCTTTATAAACCTATCACATTAAAAAAAATAAACACCGTAGCGAAGCATGGGAGAATCCAACTGGTATTGAAATAAAATATTGCTAAATTTCATATTTTATATTTAATAATTTCTCCTAAAGAAAAGTAAATACATAAAATTTAAAATAAAACCAGTATACAATTTTAAAAATGAACACTTGTTATGTTCAAAGAGTACCTATACATATAAGAATTAAGAGTGACCTAATCTAGATTATATTTCAATTCGTGGGAAACACGCGAAAGTGCTTCTTTTGATTAACCGTTGCTTTGGGTAATTTATATTTATTGGGTTATAGTATATTGATTTTTTGTAGTTTTTTTTATTTAATATTAAGCCTGATATAAAAATACCAGAGTTGTTTTTAAAAAATGCTACGCGAAATTAATAATAATTTTAAACTCTTGCGGTTGTAATATTTATTTTCAATTTGAATCTCATTTTTTTTAAAGCTTTCTCCTTATCTATTGGTATTATTAAGTTTATATCTAATTATAGCGGTTAAATAGATATATAAAAATTTGATCGTAAAGTTAAACAACTGAGAGCTTTTTCAAAATTATAAGCTTTACTTTTATAATTTTACAGAACTGTATAAGTTTTGGGGGTGCGACATGGTTCATTTAGTTTCTAAGGCTAGAATTAGAGTTGCTTTCGTTTTTGTTTTTTTTATTCGTTTACGTAAATCACTACATTTTACTAATCGTATTTGCTTTCCCTTACAGCAAACTCAGAAAGGAAGTTACGTCATTTGTAGATTTTAGAAGAAAGAAAATTAAGCGTGGCTTTAATCTTTTTCTTTTGATGATTTGCAAAAGATGGAATGTTTGAGCTTTAGTCTTTTGCAGTGGAAAATGTTAAGCGATTGTTAAAGTACCTACTTTATAAACCATTGATTTGTGTGTTTAGGTTACTTTCGTACGCATGAATATGTAGAGATAGATTAACAATCATTAAAACCATATTGTAATCAATTAGCATTCTAAGTTATATTTTTAAAGTTAGCTTAAAATTATTTTTGGTATAAAAATTTCCATTAAAGATATCAGCTAAAGAAAAGTCCAGTCGTGCACCATGACTTAATGAGCGAATTTTCACAGAAATCTGGTTATTATTGGCTTATGTTAATATAGGAAAATTTTGGTTTAGAATTTGAATGGGTGAAAAAAAACACAAGGTGCATGTCGTTGGATAGCTCTTTAAGAGTACAGTAATTGTTGTTATGTACACTTTTATCATATTTTCATATAAGAGGGGGGTTAAATGAAAAAACAAAACACGTTTTTAAGCTATTGATGACCCTAAATTGTCAAATTTTGACCCCTAAATGAACTCCGGAAATTCTGGCCAACGAACTCATCCTTTCTTTTGATATTATTGACATTTTGAAATTTGTATGAAATTTTTAAGTGCATCCTAACGGGAGATATAGTCTGGAGTGATACATATATGTACATACATATATACATAAACACATATATACATACATACATAACAATAAGTGTTAAATTTTAGGAATCGATTCAGAATGGTCTAAAACGGATTTCCATGGAGAAAATTTTCAAAAATTCGCAATACAAAAATTTTGAAGCCATTGCAATAGCTTAATTTTCTTCGAAAATTCGCTAAAACAAAACTACCTTTTGTTGGTTCTATGGTTTTTTTTTTTTTATATAGAGGTAAAGTTTAATGATCGCACGTAAATTTGATTTTGAAATGTTGATTAGATCCCCCGTTTCCATAAAAGTGATGTTTAAATGCGTTTTTATCTGTTGTCATATGTGCAGACGCGCCGAGTCTAAACTACTTTTACTAAATTTGGGCGTACTACTCTCCAAAAACTCATAAGAAACGTGAATCAAAATATGTATTCTAAATTGTACTTAATTTAAAACATATCTAATCTTATGGGCAATTTTCGCTCGATAAATAGTTATCGACATCGTCATATTAATTAATAAATTATTAGTAAAAAGACATTTTTAAAAACAAGCTTTTATTCGTATTTTTTTAGTAAACCCTTTCATTTGATACTTAAAAAATAACTTGTCTTCCATATTGGATTTAGAATGACGTCAGTTAGCTAACCATGCATTGTCATCCAAACTAAACGTGTGTGCAAAATTTCAATTCAATCGGTTAAGGATAACTGCTTTAAAATTCAATTGCAAGATTTGTCCTAAACATATACATACAATCATTGCAAATTAAATAAAAGCTTGTAAATAATACATGTAATTGCAAAGGGTGAGAGGTCTGGGGTCGATTCCCCGACAGGGAGGAATCATTTTATGGTAAATATTGATAAAATGTTGAGTAATAAATAAATGAAGTTATGTATATGTGAAAGTTCAGTAGGAGTTTTATAGAACTTATTTTTTTTAAAGAATTAAGGACTGGAGAACGTGGTTTTGGATACATAAAACAAAGACATATGTTTTCCTGTTCATTAATTTCATTTCTATTTTCTAAAAAAAATAAATGAAATGGTATCAAATAAATCAAGGTTCATTCTTATGCTAATTGTAATTAATTTTAATTAAAAAAAACATCCAAAATAATAAAAGAAACTTCCTGCGTGGGTTATGCAGTGTTGCCACCTGTGTTAAGTCAACCTGTTATTTAGTGTAGAGTCACAATGTTGTATCTAACCTTGCTACTGAACCCTACTTCCTTGTGACTGTACTGGTTATCAGTTTTCATAGATCTCTGCGATGTATACTGCGTTGAAACGAAGTTTTATCTCTTACTACTCAACTTATTAACATGTTACTATTTTTTTTAAAACTCATTGTCGTGATTTGGTTCGGTCACGGTCACAGTCAATGATCAACGCTTCATTTGAATTCACGGGGAAATGATTATTTCAGAGTATTAAACATCTACGAAAAATAGTTTAGTTGTTGGTTTTATTAAAAAAAAAAAAAAAAAAAGATTTAACTATTTACAAAACAGTTATCTGCAATGAAATTTAGAAAAGAACAGACCCGACAAAAGAGGATAATCTATGAAGGAGCTACTGGGATTTCGAGTTTTTGGTACCATGTCAATTATGCCAATGCCAACCTAACAAACCAAATAGCTAATTGATCAAGTTTTAACCCTCTTGATTACTCGCCACATAGGCTGATAATTAAACTTTTTACTTACTCACTTACTCATTTACTTAGTCAAATCCTCTTCTACCTCGTGAGGGTGTAGAGAGGATCTTAAACTTTTTACTTACTCACTTACTTAGTCGGATCCTCTTCTACCTCGTGAGGGTGTAGAGTG